>OY720105.1:33150207-33210363 GCA_963082835.1 Leptogaster cylindrica
TTAATTGAGTAAACAGTAAACAGATGATTCGAACCACCCGTTAAAATCTTAATCAGACAAAATTATTTGATTGCTTGTAATATTCTCGCATTTAGACCACTTTCTTTGCATGAAATTTTTTCCAAAAAATGTTCACAGATTTGTAACCATTATATTTGTAAAATTCAAGTCGAAGCAAACCTTTAATTACAAAAAAAGAAAACATTAACAATATGTCACATTAAGTAATCGAAATCTTTGTTTACAATGTGCAAATTAAATTAACAAACAGAACGTGATTATTGTCTTACTTTGTTACAGTGCTTAAAAGAAGTGAGAAAAATCAATTTAAAATTTATATCAGGAGGAGTAAAATGAAAACGCTTTCTATTATTATTATAAGATTCAAAAATTTGCGCCAAATATTTTGCGCCCAATATGTGAACATCATCGTTCCGTTTCAAATCCTTCTCTAGCAAATGTCCAGATTCCAGATTCCAGAAACTTTATTGCTTACTTTTTTACATTGATATACATATGTGTTTAACTTACATACTACACTAAACTAAATATGTCTAAGCATAAGACGCTCTGACCACTCTGACAGTAATATCGTTTTTTCTTTTTGATATTGGTTGAATGCTGATTGTGATTTTCACCATCCTTCATTGTTAGATCACGCGTCGCAATTACCTACGCGTGATTGTGTTGATGCTCTCGGCCTTTATAGTGCATGTATTGCACTCACATGCATGTTGCATGTACAGCTGATGTATGTGTGGGACTCTCCGCGCCGCTCTGGCCGACGCCGAACACGACAGGAACAAACATGTTGCCACGCCACGAGGTTTTTGACTGTTTTTAGGTTAGGTGCTCCATTGAGTCCAAGACTGGAGTCCTCCTTGAAGACGCTTCCGCCTCCTCTTGATGGGAAGATACTATGCTCCTCGGAATGTCCAGCGTTGGCTCATCTGCGAGCTCCCAAATCACTGAATTATGACCACAACCCTCATCTGTTGACATTTGCCCTTTCGCGACCTCCCCAAATCGCTTAAGGGCTTTAATTCCACCCACCTTGTGAAATTTACACTGAACTTATTATTTTAGCTATTTAATAACTTTAATTGAACTTATTTTGGATTAAACCACTCACCTCTGGCAATGGCAACACGAGCTCACAAAACACGTCCGCCATCGACCAGAGCCGCTCCGAGAGTCTAGCAAATGTCATTGTGTTGCTGTCTAATTTTACTGGCATTTACTTACGCAACACCAAGTCAAATCGTGTACACATACCTTAGAGTATGAAAATATGGAGGCGCTATAAGCCAAAAAAAGTGAAGTATTTTTCACGTATACGTTAGTGACAAAGGCGGCGTAAATTTTTGGATAAAGTTAGGGGGTTCATATACATTTATTTAAAATTTCGGAATAAATTTTGTAAAATTAATATGGAAAAACCATGATTTAGTATCTAATATTTTAAAATATTCATTCGGTCTATGTCAGTAAAAGAAAATTGAGAGCTTAAATAAAAGGAAACATAATAAAAACAAATTAATGTATTTCCACACCAATTAATGCTGTGAATGTGTGAATAAATATATAAATGACTAGTAGGTATCTACCCGGTTTCACCCAGGTCGGTGAAAATCATAATATATAAAAAATATTATTTTCTGAATTTATGTTATAACTACCGCCAAAGGGACTTATATAACTCGATCTATTTCCTGTATGTCGGGTAACAATAATAATAATTTAATTGATTAGTTTTTTTCAGTTGAGGGTGGTTTAGGGCGTTGGAATTAGGATAGAGGGTGGCAGTTCTCATTGAGCTTTTGTTCTAACCAAAAAGGCCAAATAATATTTTTTATAATTTTTTTACTTTAAAAATGGCGGTTTTTCATGCAAAATTTCCTCGTATTTTTTACCGCCTTAGAGGTGTAGTTTCCAAAAACCGGTTCTTATTAAGCACCTATAAGGCAAGTATAAGAAATGTTCAAATTTCATGAAAATCGGTTCAGTGGTTCTGGAGAAACCTATTTTCACTACTTTTCACCCCTTTAAGTGTAGAATATCAAAAGAGCACTTTTCGGCAAAAGCCTATGATAAGTTGAAGAAGTATACAGAATTTCGTGGAAATCGGTTCAACAGTTCCCGAGAAACCGTTTTCATCGCTTTTCACCCTCTTAAGGGTAAAATTTCAAAAAACCACTCCTCGGCAAGAACCTATGAGGTAAGTTCTAGAAGTATTCCCAAATTCATAGAAATCTACTTAGTGTTTCCGGAGAAACCGTTTCCACCCCTTTTCACCCCCTTAAGGGTAGAATTTAAAAAAACCACTCTTCGGAAAGCGCTTATGAGGTAAGTTCTAGAAGTATTCCAAATTTCATGGAAATCGGTCCAGTGGTTCCGGAGAAACCGTTTCTACCCCTTTTCACACCCTTAAGGATAGAATTTAAAAAAAAACCACTCTTCGGAAAGAGCTTATGAGGTAAGTTCTAGAAGTATTCCAAATTTCATGGAAATCGGTCCAGTGGTTCCGGAGAAACCGTTTCTACCCCTTTTCACACCCTTAAGGATAGAATTTAAAAAAAAACCACTCTTCGGAAAGAGCTTATGAGGTAAGTTCTAGAAGTATTCCAAATTTCATGGAAATCGGTCCAGTGGTTCCGGAGAAACCGTTTCTACCCCTTTTCACACCCTTAAGGATAGAATTTTAAAAAAACCACTCTTCGGAAAGAGCTTATGAGGTAAGTTCTAGAAGTATTCCAAATTTCATGGAAATCGGTCCAGTGGTTCCGGAAAAACCGTTTCTACCCCTTTTCACACCCTTAAGGATAGAATTTCAAAAAAAAACCACTCTTCGGAAAGAGCTTATGAGGTAAGTTCTAGAAGTATTCCAAATTTCATGGAAATCGGTCCAGTAGTTCCGGAGAAACCGTTTCTACCCCTTTTCACACCCTTAAGGATAGAATTTAAAAAAAAAACCACTCTTCGGAAAGAGCTTATGAGGTAAGTTCTAGAAGTATTCCAAATTTCATGGAAATCGGTCAAGTGGGTCCGGAGAAACCGTTTCCACCCCTTTTCACCCCCTGAAGGGTAGGATTTCAAAAAACCATTCCTCGGCAAGCGCCTATGAGGTAAGTTCTAGAAGTATTCCAAATTTCATGGAAATCGATTTAGTGGTTCCGGAGAAACGGTTTTAACCCCTTTTCACCACCTTAAGGGTTGAAGGGTTGAAAAAAAGTAGCCTATGTTCTAAGTTGGAATAAGTATTACCTTTGGACAAAAAATGAAAAATATCGAACTAAGGGTTTAGGCGTGATTGACGGACAAACATCCATACTTTCACATTTATAATATTACTTAGATTAAAAAATGATTCATATAAGAAATTATAAAGAACCCCCCGTGGGCAATATTTTGTTTCCACACCAATGGGGCAAAGGCGATATGGAGAAATATCAAAAATATGTCAAAAATGCAACACAAAACAGCGCACTTTATTTCTAAAATATTATTTACCACATAATCAATTAATGAAAATTTAAATATTTTATGCCTTTTTACTTCTATGTGACAATAAATTCTCTTATATTTCGCTCGTATTTCACAAATATTTTTGAAAATTCGTATTTGACAGTTTATGTTTCACACTCAAAATGACACATGAGGCGTTAAATTTATGCTAGAGCGAGAAAGCAATAGGCTTCACCATGATACAAGAACATAAGGTATGCCCATGATACAAGGAACATAAGGTATGCCAATGATTTCGCACCCGCTCCATTTTACGCGTCATCGGGTTCACCCAATGAGCATTCGATGGTTTGACAGGTTTTTGTTTACAAATTCGTGTGCAAGTTTTAAAAGTTTTCAATAGTTTTTAATATTAATTGTACTATTTTGAATTTAAAATGGTTTAGTGTGTAATAAAGAACTGTAAAAATATCATGAAATATACTGAAATACTGTTAATTAAGGCAAAAGTTGTAATTGCCGAAGAAGTAGTGAAGAAGTTATTTTTTAGATGTAGAATGTATTTTACGATAAGATATTTAAACAGAAATTAGTCTAATGTTGTCAGTAAACAAAAATTAAGAAAAAAATAAAAACTGTAACATAAAATTTACTGTTTTATTGTTTCGTCTATATTACACTTTTAATTTGATTATAATATAAAGTTTCAGTTGTTATTAATTGAAAAATATCATTTTAAATAATTTCTCAGCTGAATTGCCGAGGGAAATGCTTTCAGTAACATTTGAAAAGTGCGGCTAAAAATTACGCATTTGAAAATTCGTGCACGTAGTGACGTCACGGCAGTTGTCAAAAAAATCTTTGGCATACCTTATGTTCTTTGTATCATGAGGTATGCCAAAGATTTTTTTGACAGCTGCCGTGACGTCACTACGTGCACATATTTTCAAATGCGTAATTTTTAGCCGCACTTTTAAAATGTCACTGAAAACATTTGCCTCGGCACTTCATCTGAGAAATTATTTAAAATGATATTTTTCAATTAATAACAACTGAAACCTTATATTATAATCCATATAAAAATATAATCAACATCAAATTAAAAGTGTAATATAGACGAAGCAATAAAACAGTAAATTTTATGTCACAGTTTTCATTTGTTTCTTAATTTTTGTTTACTAATAATATTAGACTAATTTCTGTTTAAATATCTTAATTTAAAATACATTCTACATCTAAAAAATAACTTCTTCACTTCTTCTTCGACAATTACAACTTTTGCCTTAATTAACAGTATTTCAGTGTATTTCATGATATTTTTACAGTTCTTTATTACACACTAAACCATTTTAAATGCAAAATAGTACAATTAATATTTAAAACTATTAAAAATCTTTAAAAACTTTTAAAACTTGCTTACGAATTTGTAAACAAAAAGCTGTCAAACCATCGAATGCTCATTGGGTGAACCCGATGACGCGAATAATGGCGCGGGTGCGAAATCAATGGCATACCGTATGTTCCTTGTATCATGAGGCTTCACTACACGTAGAACGTTTATAGCGCCTCCATATTTTTATACTCTAAGGCCGGAGGTACACGATATGGAAAACGTCATATTTTTAAGCGATACACCATATTTCATATCGTGTGACTCGACGATAAGCAATATGGTGTATCGCTTATAAATATCCCAAAAATTTCGGAATATTTTCGGCACATCCAAGCAATTTGCGGGGTACAAATTTCCCGAGTCACACCATACAAAACCTTATGTACACAGTTTTGAGATTACTTCTATTACGGGCGGCGCGGCGTCGCGGTAATCTGTGAATTGCAAAATACAGGTTGCAAACTCATTTTTGCTTATCGTGTGACTCGATGTCTCAAAAGTGACATCCACAAAGATATTTCCTTATAAATATGACGTTTTCCGTATCGTGTACCTCCGGCTTAAGGTACATACGAGAGGTGTCGCTTCTTAGGGCCCGATTCTACGTAACAGAATTTTAATAGATCTCTTAACATCTTTTGAAGTTTTTTAAGAGATGATGATATTCTAGGTAGCAGAAATATGGTGAATTTAAAAATTAAAAGTTAAGAGATTCACCACAACTGTCGAACAAATTTTTAATAAAGTGCACCTCACTATAAATCTCGAAAGGGTTTTTTGATAATCCCTCAAGTTTCACATTACTGTACGATGGATTTGGTTTTTAAAAAAAATTATTTAGCAAAACATTTACTATCCGTTTTTCTTGCCTTTCTTAATGTTGTTTCTCTCTTCGATTTTACGCACTTTCAATTATCCATGAAATTATTTCTGGCACAACACTTTCCATTTTTTGTTGACACTTGAAAGCGTTTTACAGCAGCGTCTCACTTTAGAGACGTTTAGAGATATGAATTTGACCCTCTTAAGTTAAGAGACGATTGAGGTTAGATATTTCTTTTAATTTTGTACGCAGAATACCAAATCTGTTAATTAAAACTCACCACTCAAGTTAAGAGATCAGCTGATTCTTGACGTCTCTTAACTGGCTACCTGGAATACCGTTTCTGTTAATTTTGCAATTAAGAGGTTAAGAGCTCTTAATACCATTGACACACAGAGCTTGGTTAACCAACTCTCCGAGTTAACCAAGAACAAAACCAAAATTGGTGACACACATTGGAGAGTTGGTTTATTTTGACAGTGGCTATTTGTTTACATTTTGCAAACATATTTTGTGAGTGAGTTCCTTTTTGTCTAAAAATAGATATTCAGATAGAAGTAATGTTAGCGATAGCAGTTATGATAAGGGAAAATACCAACAAAAGGTTATTTGAGCAATAATCAAATGCTGTTTCATTTATTGTGCGCTTTGCATCTTCATCGCGAAATTGCTTTTTCAATTGCTGCACTCTCAAAATTGCTGACCTCCAAAAGAAATTCGGTTAATTTTGTCCATGCAACTCTTTTCTTAGACATATTACAATTTAATAAATTCCTGTCGACTGTTCTTTATTTTATATCTTATTTATAAAAAAAAGGCCATACAGTCTTGTTTTTCGATTATTTATTTCGAAAATTCATACGTTTCGAATTCTGTTTGATTTCATCAGTGAAATTCAAATAATAAAAATAAGAAGAAAGTGAAGAATTAAACAGAATTCGAAACGTACGAATATTTGAAATAAACAATCATAAAAGAAGACTGTATTGCCTTTTTTTATAAATAAGATATCATATTAGAATGTATTAAAATTTGATCGGAACACACGAATGACTATGTCAAAATCATCGCAAATGACAGCAAGATATTGGAAGGCTTGCTGTGAAGTTTGACGCGGATTGTTGGAAAGTTATTGGAAAGTACTTGGTTAACTCGTTAATATCATTGACACACTACTTGGTTAACCAAGTGGAGACTTGGTTAAGAGCTAAACCAACTCAAATCAGGTGGTTTCGACTTGGTTCCCCATACAAGTGACTTGGTCAGAAACCAAGCAGAAGTGACTTGGTTAACGAGTTAACCAAGTACTTTCCAATAACTTTCCAACAATCCGCGTCAAACTTCACAGCAAGCCTTCCAATATCTTGCTGTCATTTGCGATGATTTTGACATAGTATTCGTGTGTTCCGATCAAATTTTAATACATTCTAATATGATATCTTATTTATAAAAAAAGGCAATACAGTCTTCTTTTATGATTGTTTATTTCAAATATTCGTACGTTTCGAATTCTGCTTAATTCTTCACTTTCTTCTTATTTTTATTATTTGAATTTCAAACAGAATTCGAAACGTATGAATTTTCGAAATAAATAATCGGAAAACAAGACTTATAAATAAGATATAAAATAAAGAACAGTCGACAGGAATTTATTAAATTGTAATATGTCTAAGAAAAGAGTTGCATGGACAAAATTAACAGAATTTCTTGTTTTGGAGGTCTGGAGTGCAGCAATTGCAAAAGCAATTACGAGATGATGATGCAAAGTGTACAATAAATGAAACAGCATTTGATTATTGCTCAAATAATCTTTTGTTGCTTTTTTCCCTTATCATAACTGCTATCGCTAACATTACTTCTATCTGAATATCAATTTTTAGACAAAAAGGAACTCACAAAATATTTTTGCAAAATGTAAACAAATAGCAACTGTCAAAATAAACCAACTCTCCAATGTGTGTCACCTATTTTGGTTTCGTTCTTGGTTAACTCGGAGAGTTGGTTAACCAAGCTCTGTGTGTCCATGGTATAACCAAGTCACTTTTGCTTGGTTTCTGACCAAGTCACTTTTGCTTGGTTTCTGACCAAGTCACTTGTATGGGGAACCAAGTCGAAACCACCTGATTTGAGTTGGTTTAGCTCTTAACCAAGTCTCCACTTGGTTAACCAAGCAGTGTGTCAATGATATAACTTTTACCTAGAATCGGGCCCTTATACGGCGTTTACACCGACGAGGTTACGTCGCTTTTCGAGGTTTCGGGGGTAACCAGGTACTTAATCACGAGATTTCCCATACAAATCGTAACCTCCTCGCTCACCAGATTAGAATGAAACCTCGCACTTAATCTCCTCAATTCAATGCACGAACCCGGACCCGAACGATTCAGCGCAATTCAGCAAACAGCTGTTTGATAAATCGGAGTTTTGTGACTGCTGTCAAGATTTGAAATTCAAGATTAAAGACAGTTTGCTGCGTACATAGTTGATATTTACATATTTTTTCGTGAACATGGAAAGTTTGAAGCAGAAAAGAAAGAAAAAAGCTATTATTTCTGCCTTGCTGTCAAATAAAGTAAACAAAGATGACATGCAAATGTCAGAGTTAAGCTTGTCACTGGTGGTGTAAACACTTTGAGATTAACTTAATCCAACCTCGAGTTAATCTCCAGTGTAAACGCCCTATTAGTTAATTGAAATTCTTTGCCCGGACCCGAACGATTCAGTGTAATTCAGCAAACAGCTATTTGAGAAATATGACTTTTGTGACTTTTGTCAAGATTCGAAATTCAAGATTAAAGGCAGTTTTCTGTGTACATACTTGATATTTAATAAATTTTTTCATGAACATGGAAAGTTTGAAGCAGAAAAGAAAGAAAAAAGCTATTATTTCTGCCTTTCTGTCAAATAAAATAAACAAAGATGTCATGCAAATGTCAGAGTTAAGCTTGTCACTGGTGGTGTAAACACTTTGAGATTAACTAAATCTAACCTCGTGTTAATCTCCAGTGTAAAAACCCAAGTCGACTATAGTAAAGTTGCTGTAGAGCGCGTTCAAAAACTCAACTATAGTTGACTATAGTTAACTATAGTAAACTTTGGTCGTTCAAAAACTCCGAGGGTTAGTATAACATAATTATGAGCATAACTATTTTGCGTTCAAAAACACCCGTAGTTAACTCAATCGCAGTTTAATTTTGACTATACTCAAGAGCATGGTCTGCCTGTACTAAGTTTTCGAACTACAGAAAGAAAGAAGAAGGAACTGTTTAAAAACTAAACTTAAGTCAAATAACACGTGTAAAAGGATAAACAGAGATATAAAACTGAAATATATATTTCTGTTAAACAAATTTAAGTTATTTTTTTAATAACACATAACATAATAAATTAAACATTTTTCTTGAAAAATTTACCCAACTCTGACGTAAGGGAAAGAGGCAAGTAATGATTACTGTTTTTGTTTTTTTTCAACAATCTCTTAGTTAACTACGGATCGTTCAAAAACTCCCGTGGTAAAGCATAATTTCTGTAGCAAAATGACGTTCTACAGCGAATAATAGTCCAATCAAATGGTAGTTTGAAGTGGAAAATTCTGGTGTCATTGTTTTCAGTGGCTTATTTTATGTTTTTTGGGTTGCTGAACACGAATCTGAACTTGTCCAACAAAATTTGTCTCCGCAAATATGTCAAATTATCAAAAAACCTCCCCAAAAAAGGTTTTTTTTTTGGTTTTCAGGTTATAACTTTCAAAGTAAGCTAGTTATACAAAAAGTTCTTGAGAATAAAATGAAGAGGAGAAAATTACCTACAATTTAAGTCTTCACCATTTTTTGGTACGTCTAATGGTTTCCACGCAAAATAGGTTTGAAATATCGGGAAAATCAGAAATTTTTGGAAAATAGCGAAACACCATTGCATTAATATGTCCTATACAGGGTGTTTAAAAAAGACACGGCAATATTTAAGGGGATGATTTCTGAGTTCATTTCATGAAAAAAAGTTCATATAAACATAGGTCCGGAAATGCATGGTTTCGAAGATACAGGGTGTTAATTTTTTTTTTTAAAATATCGGTTTTTTAACAATATCTAAAATATCTGAAATATCTTTTGGCCGATTTTTTTGAAATTTTGCAGCATTGTTTGCAGTAATAAGGAGCTCATGTCACCTTAACTAGACTAAAGTTATCAAGTTCAGTGGCGTGCGTGGGGGCACCTTAAGCAATATAATTGACAAAAAGTGTGTACGCCACTGACTTTTTTCTTATTATGATATATTTTTTAGATAAAACAAACAAAAATACAACTTTTTGGACTCAATTTTTGACGTATCTCCTTCGTTTTCGAGATAAAAAGCAAACACCATTTGATTGCATGTCTCCTCTTCATTTTATTCTCAAGAACTTTTTGTGTAAATAGCTTACTTTGAAAGTTATACCCTGAAAACCAAAAAAAAAACCTTTTTTGGGGGGGTTTTTTGATAATTTGACATATTTGCGGAGACAAATTTTGTTGGACAAGTTCAGATTCGTGTTCAGCAACCCAAAAAACATAAAATAAGCTACTAAAAACAATTACACCAGAATTTTCCACTTGGAGCCCTTTTTGTGCACCATTTGACTGGACTATACGGCTTATAGCATGTTCACACTGCGAGATAATCACGAGATTAAACCGGTTTCGAGGTTTAACGCCTTGATCTCCTTGTTTTCGAGGTGATTTACCATACAAAAACTGTCAAATGCTGATCTCGAATCTGATAGCATGTTCAGACTGCGTTATAAATCTCGAAGATTAAGATAATCTCAATTTTTAAATCTTGCCTATTCACACTGGGATTTGTAGATTAACTTTGACAGTTAGTCTTGTTGTTGACATATTATGCGAGAAAATTGAATTAAATTGAGAGTCATTTGCTAAGAATTATTGTTCAAAAAGATATTAATATATTGTTACTTAGTGGCGCAAGCAGAATTTTTGGGAATTGGAGTGCCAAATGAATTCAGATACATTTTTGAAAACAAATTTAGGCATGAAACTGTCAATTTACTGTGAAATGCCGTCAAAATATTCCTTGAAGCCATCTATGTATCAAAATTTGAACTAGTTATTCACAATAACATGGAGATTACGAGGCGTTTACGATTGAATCTCCTCAGATTCGAGATCAGCATTTGACAGTTTTTGTATGGCAAATCTCCTCGCAAACAAGGAGATCAAGGCGTTAAACCTCGAAACCGGTTTAATCTCGTGATTATCTCGCAGTCTGAACATGCTATGAGGAGATTCAATCGTAAACGCCTCGTAATCTCCATGTTATTGTGAATATACTAGTTCAAATTTTGATACATAGATGGCTTCAAGGAATATTTTGACGGCATTTCACAGTAAATTGACAGTTTCATGCCTAAATTTGTTTTGAAAAATGTATCTGAATTCATTTGGCACTCCAATTCCCAAAAATTCTGCTTGCGCCACTAAATAACAATATATTAATATCTTTTCGAACAATAATTCTTAGCAAATGACTCTCAATTTAATTCAATTTTCTCGCACAATATGTCAACAACAAGACTAACTGTCAAAGTTAATCTTCAAATCCCAGTGTGAACAGGCAAGATTTAAAAATTGAGATTTATAACGCAGTGTGAACATGCTATTACTTCGTAGATGACTATAGTCAAGTTTTTGAACGCGCTCCTATGTGTCGCACAGCTGAGAAAATGTCAATCAACATGTGATATGTGATGTGACATGGTTATGTGATACTTTTATCGGTGTGGATTGCTCTGTTCTTCGCTAGTATCAGTTATATTTTTGCAGAAATCCGTGGAAATTTTCCGAGCACGATGTTCCGAACGCCTTTTGTAGAAATTCCAAACCTTCTACGCACTCTTAGTAAAGTAAATAACATCGCAATTATTCGTTGCAAGAACTAATTTTTGATTAATCTTCCAGACGACTGTGAAAAATGCTAAAAATTATGCAACAGAGGTTACTGTCGATTGCAAAGTGAGTTGGCTGTTTAAGTTGCTTAGTTTAAAGTTTTTTAGTTTTCAATCTAACAAACTTGAGTACTTTGCATAATTTTGTACTTAATACCAACACGAAGACTATTAACGTGACAAAAACTGCCACTCCTCCCGCAACCGTCCGGGTTTGACAGATTTCAATTGCAGTGAATATAGTGAGGATACCGTAAACAATGTCAAACAGATTCCAATTTTTTATAGGTACTAACACCTAGGCTGCACCAATTAAGTAATTAATAAATTCAGAAAAAACATTGCTATTTATATATTTACACGCTAGTTGCCGTAATTTTGAACATATTTTAACCAAATTTTAGTATGTTAATTATAGGGTTCATAGCTCGGTTAATTTCGTTAAACAGCAATATCCTAATCATCCTAAGGGGGTGGGAGGGGGAAATGGTTGAAATTTTTAAAATATTATATATCGGTCCCTATGAAGCTTAGAGGGAAACTTTATGTGCATAAATTAGGGTACTCTCTATAAAGATTACGGTGACACTATAAAGTTATGGGTTGTGGGGTGGTTGCGGAAATTCGGACTTTTTAAAATCACGTCTTATGCGGTATCGCTGAAAAGCTCTTGATAAGTAATTTATAAATCAATTTCTTGTTTCTCGATTGTGGAATAACTTACCCCATTAAATGCAATCAAAAGTCGGAAACATATCATTACAAAAATTTGGCCGGTTTCACCTCAGAGGTACAAACAGGCAAAAAATCACTAGCATATAAAACATTGACATTAAAACTTATTTTATTACTGGTTGATTTCATATGGCATTATCCAAATATAAAAATATTGATGCCAGGGGTGCAGCTATCAAATTGCATGCAACAGAGCTGGCTATCGACAACTTTGGTCCTCAAAAAATAAGTCGTCAAAATAAAAACTTGAGGACCTACTATTTGCAGGAAATAATTAATAATAGTGTTTGTTCAACGTACAAAAACCAGAGAAAAAAAAGGAAATTCAATATGTGCGGTTAAAACCAATTGATTGATACCAGAGTTAATTAAATTGAAAATTAAACCCAAAAAAGTAACCTCTGCTAGTTTCTTCAAACCTCAAAATGGTAGTCCTCTCCTCCATTTCGAAAATTTAGATTTAACCTTGAAAGTGCCGTAATTGACAAATTGTATTTATTTATTTTTAAATGCGTGTTTGCAATTATCCAATTATCTGATTGAACAAAATTGAATTCGAAAATCGCATCAATTTGTTTACATAGAGTGGAGACCGAGGGGAGTTTAGAGCGCAATAAATACTTCCGACAGCCGAAACTATGTAGCACAACTCTTGTTACACTATAGGCGATCATTTCATGGAATACGATTTATCACCGCTCGCATAAAAGAAACTTCTTGAGTAAGTGATAAGGTTACAAACATATAAGCAATATTAGTGTACGTTGCAACATTTAATTTAGTTTTTGTAACACGCGATGAATCGCGTTAATGAGTAGGTACCTAATGCAATGCAAAATAATTTAGAGTTCACTACTGATTATTTCAACAGCCCTTCAAACTGCATCGGCTCGATAAGGGACCCGAAACAAGTGTAACAGTATCGAGAGATGAGGCCCAGGACCTCTATACAAAAATGCAGACTATTCGCCGCCTTGAGACATCAGCAGGAAATCTCTACAAGGAGAAGATCATCAGGGGTTTCTGTCATTTATACTCTGGTCAAGAAGCTGTTGCCGTTGGTGAGTGGAAAACTCAAACCATACTCTTAAAGGGGCAGAACAATATAGCGCCCCGAAACTTAAGATTTTTTCGTGAATTTTTTATGTGAAAAGTGAAAACTGAATACAGTGCGGGAAACTTAATTACCCTCACGTGAAATTTTCTCGTAAGTCGTAACTTTTTGGAACTATTTTTTGGAAGCACTAACCGTTGCATTGTTTAGCTTTTGTTACATGCCACCTGATGACGAAAATATCAAATTGAATAAAAGATAAGTGGGAATTCCCACTTTGCATTTTCCAGACATTGTAAAAAGGACACCTGATTACCCTCAATTGAATATAAATGTAATACAACTAGGGATATTAATTACAACTTATGAAAAAATTTTAGGTGAGGGTAATCAAGTGTCCCGCAGTGTACAATTGTACATGTCAACGAAAATCGAGTTTTTTTTCTTAACTCAGTATACCATTTCATGTGCAATAAACAAACTAATAGTTAAATCATTTTATGAGAAAATGCGGCCTAACCCCAAAAAAATTGCAAAACGAGAGATTTTTTTTTTTAAATGATAGCAAAGAGTGCCCTTAATCACCCCTCCAAAATCTCCATAAATCGCACCTTCGGAACATGGTCAAAATGGATGATGCCCGCGAAGATTGCGGCCAAAATTTTCAATTCAGCTAATATCTCGAGAACGGTTCGATGTATTGAAAAAGTTTTTTCAGATAAATTGTAGCTCTTTTAATGCTGATTAATTTTTATATCTACACTTTTTCTGGCGGACGTACGGTATGGCTGCAATCTGCTGCAGCGTATTTGGTTGAAATCTGCATTGTTAAAAAAAAGTCAAAATTTCTAATTTCGGATTGCTATGCAGGATGTAATAGCGAAGATGGTCAACCCGAAACAGAGTGATAGGAGACCTCATGGCGAACAAAAAATTGTTGAACGAAAAAATTCTATCTCCATCCCCTTCCGATTTAGAGGGGATTTTCTAGTTCTTTGATCGTGGGCGAGGTTGTTGCACTAAAATGCCAATATCTCTGAAACTACTTGAGATAGCCTAATATTTTACATCTTATTAGAAAGATAATAAATGTACCTTTCTAACAAATTTATACACTAAAAAATCTAATGAGCCACTGAGTTAGTACAGTGGTTTAAACTTTGCAAAATTTCATTTCTCGAGAATGATCTTAGGCTTTGTAGGCTTTTTACGCAAACTTTCCATTATTATTCTGACTCAGTGGCTCAGCACAAAGACCAGTTCAACATATGGTATAAATAATAAAAATTGGAAGTTATTTTAACTTAACCTTAAGTCTAGCTTATCTAATCTAAAATGGGTTTTTATAAATGTACTATGTCTGATTGAACAACGGGATATTTACAAAAGTAGTTTTTAAATACAATACAAATCAATAAAAATACCAAACAATACGTATATGCTATATCAAATACATGTACAGGGTGTCCCGTAAATCAATGTCAAGCCGGAAACGGGTTATAGGCCAAGGGGTGACAGTTATCAGAAAAAAAAAAAAAAAAATTAGGTCATGTATGTTTCAAATTATAACGATTCAAAGGAAGATTGAGAAAATGGCTACCCTGTGATGATCTTTTAAGTACTGTGAGTAAATCTCTCTACTTTTCTTCACTTTTTTTTTGGATGTAACCCTGACAACCCCTTCTGTAAAGTGCAGTCGAAAATTAAAACACAAGTGCCTCAATTTTAAAGAAAATATCACTTTTATTCCCAACCACGTAATCAAAATTATTTCATGGTTCAACTTCAACTGACTGTTCTGAAAAAAAAAAACAGTACTACGGTATTTCGGCAAGTTCCGTAAAAAGTTCGCGCATTTAGTCTTGATTCCAAAATGGTATGCCACTTGATATAATATTTCTTAAATAAAGCTAAGGATTTTTTTTTTTTTTCGTAAAAGAAACCCATTTTATACTAATTATTTTGATCACATTTTGTTAAAATGGTTCTGCTGTATTGTATTAACCCATGTGTTTATAGGATACGACTCACGCACACGAATGTGCGTTACTTTTAATACAGTGGGTTGACCTCAAGCAATGTGTTTTTACACGAAACGCACACGGGCAACTGAAAGGCACATGTGCTTTTTGAATAAGACTCACACTTGTGTGTTCATTACTGTGCTATGTGTCAAATGTGTGCAGCTCACTGGTGTGCTTTTCCTTTCCCTGGTTTCTAGCTATCGCACCTTGTACGAAGAAGATCTTTGATTTTCGGAAAATTATCAAAGATATGTAAATTTAAAACAAAAATATCTAAGTTTCATTCGTTTTAATATTCATCTATACTATAGCTTCATGAAAATTTGTTTTATAACAACTAAAGTTATTAAACAATTTTTATTTTCTTTATTTCTTTCTTTATTGGTTCTCAATTCATTTACAATCGAGTTCCGACTGAACTTACGTCATAATTTGCTTCCTTTTTATAGCCTAAACAACTTATGCCTACTCTGTACAACTTTACTCTACTTCCGCCTACAAATTTATAATATACTTAGCTTATGTGTTATGCCTACTAATTTATAATATACTTTATTATTAATTACTGTTACAGTTTGCGATTTCGAGGAGCAGACTCTACAGCTAATTAACCTAACTAATCCCATCCAATCGAGCGAAAACTTTACAGATACACTTTTTGTAATGTATATGACAATGCCTTTATCGAATTTTTACTTTATTACCACAGAAGGAATTGATGGAACCTTTAAAAATAATGCAAGAATGTCAGCACTCTGCATGGTGCATTGATGCACGGTAATTGAAGAAAACAAATTCGCAAATCGACACTTATTTTTATTTGTCTTCTAATTTAACACGATTTATTTCAAAGAACAGCTTTCGCTTCAAAGGTCAAACTAAAACTAAAACTCGAGAGCTCTCGATCCTCCGAATTCCAAGTCTGCTACGCAATTTTATCCGGCTCGAAACCGTTGCATCCCATGTTACGTCGGCGACGATCTCGTGCAGGTCGAGACATGTATGTTGCGATGCATGCGAACGAGGGGTGATGATTTTATGCCGATCGAAACAGGCATGCGAGCGAGAGGGCGGGGGTGATGCGCAAACATGCCCCCCGGCGTTGACGAAGGCAACTGAAACTAAAGAATATTGTTATGGAATTGGCAAAATGCACAATTTGTTGATTGCTCTGCGAAAAGTGCCTTTAGAAGTCTTGACGTCGACGACTCTTATTTTTCCATCGTGTCCTGAAAAGGTTTTCGAGATCCTACCCATTGGCCAAAAATTTGGAAGACTATTTTCTTCCTTTATTAAAACGAACTGGTCGACTTGTAAATTCGGTCGTTCGACGCTCCACTTTTGACGTTTTTGTAATGTGGACAAGTATTCGTCACGCCATCTTTTCCAAAATTTTTGTTTTAATGATGTTAGGTATTGGTACTTGTCAAGACGATTTTGAGAAAGTCCTGTAACGTCAGGTTCTAGAACAGAATGGAGGTGTCTTCCGATAAGGAAATGGCCGGGAGTCAAAGCTTCCAAGTCATTTGGGTCTGATGACAGCGGAAACAGAGGGCGAGAATTGAGAATGGACTCGATCTGTATCAAGACTGTATTAAACCCTTCGAAAGTTAGATGTGCTTCCTTAAATGTGCGATTGAGGTGGAATTTGGCTCTTTTGATGGAAGCCTCCCACAAACCGCCAAAGTGTGGAGATCGAGGGGGAATAAAATTCCACTCGATGCCTTGTTCTGAAAGAAAGCTAGAGACGAGAGAATTGTGTTCAGATGAGAGAAATAAGGATTTAAGCTGATTTAGCTCTTTGTTTGATCCGACAAAATTGGTAGCATTATCCGAGACAATCCTTGTTGGCCTACCACGACGAGAAGTGAAACGTTTCAGAGCTGAAATGAAGTCTTGAGTGGTTAACGAATTGACTAGTTCAAGATGGACAGCCTTTGTTGAAAAACAAGTGAACAGGCATATGTAAGCTTTTTCAAGGATTCGAGAACGAGGACTGTGTTTTAAAGAAAATGGGCCAGCGTAATCAATTCCAGAAACTTCATAAGGAAATGACTCTCGGACTCGATCCCGGGGCAAATCTCCCATCACTTGTTCAACAGTTTTCGATCGCCAACGAACACATGCGAGACACCGATGAATGACCTGTCGAATCACGCTTCGAGCATTGGGTATCCAATACTTCTGCCTGAGTATTGTCGAAAGGGTGTTGCAACCAACGTGCATGTTCAATTCATGTAAATGCGTTATCAATGCTCGAGAAAAGGGATGGGCACCTGGTAAAAGAAGTTGATGCTTCGAATTATAAGGAATGTTGGCGAACTCTAATCTTCCTCCAACCCTCATCAAGCCCCTGTTTTCATGACTAATTCAGCTAATAAAACAGTTGCACACAATTCGAGACGAGGAATGTTTGTATGGTTGATTGGTGCTACTCGAGATTTGGCACATACGAGATTGATATGGACCCTTGAATTCTTAAGCACTTTCATGTAAATGCAGGCTCCGTAAGCACTTTGACTGGCATCCGCAAATCCATGGAGTTCTATTTTGTCCGGCTGTCGACGCTCGAATGAGCGAGGAACTCTCAAATTTGCCAGCATTGGGAGCTCTGATACTAAAATTTGCCATTTTGAAGATAGCTCTGTGGGCAGTGATTCGTCCCAAGAAACGTTTTCCTGCCAAAGCTTTTGCATCAGTACCTTTGCGACAACAATTATTGGATTGACAAATCCGAGAGGATCGAAAATTGAGGAAATTATGGATAGCAAGTTCCTCTTTGTCGGTTTTCGAGAAATGATGCTTTCATCTACATGGAAATGAAAAAAATCATCTTTAGTGTTCCATAGCACACCTAATGCTTTGATAGAAATTGTGTTTTCGAGTACGAGAGATGTTTGTTTATCATTGTTCGAGAGATCGGAGGTAAGCGTTTCACTGTTGGAGCACCATTTGTGCAGCTCCATTTTGCTTCCTCGTAACATGGAAATCAGCTGCTGCTTGATTTCTTGCAATTCTTCTACTGAGTCTGCACCAGTTAAAATGTCATCTACATAAGAATCTCTTTCGACTGCACGAGAAGCTAAAGGGTACTGATGCTTGTATATGTGAGCAGCTTCCAAGAGACAGCGAGTGGCGAAAAAAGGTGCGCATGCTGTGCCATACGTCACAGTTCTTAATTGATACTGAACTGGGCGTTCGTCTTCATCGGTTTGCCAAAGGATGCGCTGATAGATTAAATCATCTGAATGTACGAGAACCTGACGATACATTTTGATGATGTCAGCTGACAATACAAAAGCATGAGTGCGAAAGCGACAGAGAATACTGAACAGATCTGCGTGAATGACAGGACCAACCATCAAGATGTCGTTTAGAGAAAGGCCTGAACTTGTTGGACTCGAAGCGTTAAATACTACTCTTAATTTCTTTTTTCCTGCAGAAGTCTGAATGACTCCATGGTGAGGCATGAAATATCCAGATGTGGTGATTATTTCAACTGGCACAGGTCCCATATGGCCAAGGTCAATGTATTCAGTCATAAACCTTTGGTATTCTTCGTGAAGACTGGGGTCACGAGAAAGCCTGCTTTTCAATTGGCGGAGACGAATTTCAGCAATGTTGCGAGACTCTCCCAAGCAATCAAAATTTTCCTTAAAAGGTAGACGAACCACGAAACGACCTTCAGAATTTCTTCGAGTGTGTTGTCTGAAATGACGCTCACTGGACTCTTCTTCAAATGAATGTGAACGTTTAACCTCGCCAACATCTTCAATTTCCCAGAATTTTTTGATCAATTCTGATACTTCTTCATTGCTGATTGAAGGGTCAACTGAAGTTGTTATTGCGCACAATAATGGTTTTGAGAAATTTGAATTGTCTTGATTTTGAATAGCACCTATTACTGTCCATCCAAATTGCGTTTCCAAAAGGGATGGCAAGTGCTCGCCCAGACTTATCAAACCTGACGAGAGGATTTTTGTGAAATGTTCAGCTCCCAAAAGTATGTCTACCCGATCAGGGATATGGAATTGTAGGTCAGCAAGTTGTATATTTTGGGGAATCTTCCAATTCGAAATATCTAGACGACAGGTTGGTTGAAGTGATGTTATAGTTTTGATTACAAAAGCGTCAATAGACAATGAAAAGGACGAGAATCGAGACGAGATGGTGCACGATGCAATTTCAGATAAGTCTAGAGTTGATTGTCCTATTCCAATTGCATTATATGTGCATTTCGAGCGAGATAGATTCAACTTTGTGGCAAATCTGTGCGTCATGAATTCTGCTTGAGCAGCTGAATCGATCAAAATTCTACAAAAAATGCTGACACCATGAAAACATTCTACACTTACCATGGCAGTAGCGAGGATCACCATCTTATTGGATGAGTCAGATGATGAATTACGAGAGGGGCAGCTAGTTTTGCATGCCATTCGAGAGTATTTATCACCCGAGAAACGAGAGTAGTTGGTACCCGAGAATCGAGAGTCATTGGTGATCGAGAGCCCTTTAGTTGACGAGAAACGAGACGTATGCGATAAATCAAGGTTGTTCGACATATGACGAGAAATGGATGACGAATGTGTTGGTGATGATCACCTACCGGTTTCCATGGCCACTGCTTCATGGTTTGATGTGGTTGTCTTGTCTGATGACACTGCATTTATTGAGCCAAAGTGAAGAGTAGTATGATGTTTGTGTGCACACTCCAAGCATCTTACTGCACTTGGACAAGCCTTGACATGATGTCCGTGACGTAAACAATTGATGCACAAGCGAAGAATTTTTGCTTTGTTGAATCTCTCTTTCGGATTTAATTTGATAAATTCTGCACAACGATGAATCGGATGTCGATCAGAATTACATATTTCACAATTCCGGAATGCTTCAGAACGAGACGAGATATGAGCTGTCAATTTCCCGGAAAAATTCCTCTTGCGAGAGTCTGATGACTGGACAAATTGAATTGAGCTTGAAAATCCTCGTGATTGTTCCAAAGCTTGACTGCGCTTCTCGAGATTTTCGATAAATTCAGACCAAGAAGCCAATGAGTCTCTTGATGTCTCTTCCCATAGAACTCTGGTTCGTTCATCCAATTTGTTAGTTATAAGATTGATTAAGATACCATCACAGATTTGCTCTGGAGATGCGAGAGACTGCAGTGCTCGCATTTCTCCATTAATCGTGTCGACAAGTTCACGTAATTGTGCAGGTGATGGTTTGTTGAGCGCGGGTAAGTTCAGCAAATTGGTGATGTGAGTTCGGAAGATTAACCGTTTGTTGTCATAACGACGAACGAGTAATTCATAGGCATGCTTGTAATTCGCGTCCGTCAATTCGATAGCTTGAACCACGAGAGCCGCGGAACCCACTAGTGATGATTTCATAAATTGAAACTTCTGGACATTGGTCAATGATTTGTCCTCGTGGACGAGAGTTTTGAAACTTCCAAAAAAATCATGCCATTTTAAATACGAGCCATCGAATTTTGGCAACTGAATAGGTTTTAACACTGATTTCGACCGACACTCAACCAATGATTGCGATGATGCGCTGCTAACAGTAGATGTTCCGGATGAAATTGATTGTTTCAAACTCATTAATTTAGACTTTGTTTTGTAGTATTTATTCTCAAAACGAGAGCGGTCAGATAATTCTGCTTCTATACCGAATGCTTCTAAAAGAGACTGATTCTCATCAAATTTGGAAAAATATTTCTCCAGCATGTCAATTCGTGCATCAATGTCGTTGTTAGAGAGGTTATTTCCTATTTCTTCAATTTGTTGCATCAATCTAATCACTGAAGCAAATGCAATGGCCTTTGCTGACTTGGCTTCTGCTACCCGAGCCTCTTTGGGTTTCCTTTCATCCATTGTTGCTGTATTGATTGCTAAACTTGATGACCAAAAACGGCAAGGAAATTATTTTGCTAGTAAATTCCGAGAGAAATCCAAAGTACAATGTGAGAATTCAAAAAAGAGTTTAAACGAAAGAGAATTCGGGACGAACACACCAAGAGAAAATGCATCGACAATGTCTGCGAGCGACAATTCCGAGAAGTCAATGTATGCGATGGAAATAAAAGAATTTGCGACACTAATCGTACGATTTTTGATGATTTGACAATATTCACCGCAATAAACGATTTTTCAAGTTACACACTTCACAAAGCACTGATCGAGATTCGGCTCGAAGGACCATGAAGAAAACAAATTCGCAAATCGACACTTATTTTTATTTGTCTTCTAATTTAACACGATTTATTTCAAAGAACAGCTTTCGCTTCAAAGGTCAAACTAAAACTAAAACTCGAGAGCTCTCGATCCTCCGAATTCCAAGTCTGCTACGCAATTTTATCCGGCTCGAAACCGTTGCATCCCATGTGACGTCGGCGACGACCTCGTGCAGGTCGAGACATGTATGTTGCGATGCATGCGAACGAGGGGTGATGTTTTTATGCCGATCGAAACAGGCATGCGAGCGAGAGGGCGGGGGTGATGCGCAAACAGTAATCATCATAAAATATCTTAGATTTTCTTTAAGTAATTTTATCTAACGGTTCCCGCTGCTCCGCTCGCTTAAACTGCAAAATTATTAATTCATCTATATTAACTTCGCGAACACTTGCTTGTTTGTGGACTTGTGGATTTGTGTATGTCTGCCGTTTTAAGGAAAACATTTCGACTTCTAATTACTACACTTCCCGTCATCCAAACGCTCTAAAACTTTACAAATAGGCTCGTTGTCGGTGACAATGCATTCCATCAAAGTTTTATCCCGTTATCAGAGAAAGAACGGATAAAATCTTCAATAATAATGCAAAAATGACAGCGTTCTGCACTGCGCATAAAAAAAATATATCCTAAAATCAAGTTATCTTTTCTTTTTTAATTTTAATTGTCACAATTTCGCAAATATGTAGATGAATTAAGAGGAGGATACACCTAAATCGCGAAATCGACCAATGTTGATACCACAAAAATCCTTTATTTCTGAATGGATTTTAATGGAAGATATATCATGTCATAGAATGAAGGTTAAAATTGGATGTGAATAGAGGGCTTTTTAAACAAGGTCCTAGATTTTTCATAAAGCATATTTTTCTAAGAGTTGTTTCTTGAATTTTTTGAATGTATTTTTCCTCTATTTGTGGATGGATTTGTTCAGATTTTCCTTTATTCATACACAGAGAAATGTAATTTCTTTTATTTTAACTTTTTTCAAAAAAAGAGTGCATAATATTAGCAATATAATACCGTAGACAGATCGCACCCCTAATTATTCATTAGCTTATTAATAATTCGCCCTAATGAACATTAGTGATGGTGCTTACGCACTGCCAGTTCTGCATTAGCAGAAAATCAGCTGACAGTTGTCAAACTTCTGTTAAAATGGATCTAAGGCAAATATTTCTGAAATGGCAAAATTGCTTTTTAATCGTAAGGTTATACAAAATAAAAAGTTGTATTTTATGCAAAAATATATTGAGGCTCAAACGCGTTGTGTGGACATTGCAAGCAACTGATTATTCTAATTATTTGAATAGTTTAAATTTAAACAAAAATGACAAGTGGCATTTGACAAGTGAATTTCAGTCGTGCACACTCAGTTGTGCTGTCAAACAACCTCGATTCTAGTACTTTTTTCGTAATTACGGCTCTAATTATCAAGAAAAGTTGTTCATTAGGGCAGTGCGTAATTAGCAATATTGAGATCAATAGGCGGTCGTAACTATCTTTACCCCATGACATATCGCAGCGTAATTATTAATTAGCGCTAATGAATGATTACGGGATGCGATCTGTCTACGGTATTATGATGTAAAATTCAGAGAATTTACCCTAAAACGCCTGAGAATAGGCAACATTTTACACTTTCTAACCAACAATTTATTGACAACATGCTCAAACACTTTGTGTATCATATGAGTGGCCGTTCATGTGCACGATTCCTCAGAGAAATTTTAGCGACGTCGTGAGTGACGTAGGCAGAACTTGTAAACAACAAGCACTTCAAGGCTGTGTTGCGCCGGTGTAATATTTCCGGACAGTGCGTTGCGATGTACAGAAAAATGGATTTTTGTTTACACACATTGTTCTTTTTCTAGCTATGTAGCAGTTGTCACATTTTTGTACGGGAAAGGCAGGGAAAAGGGCAAAACCATTTCTCATTGGCATTTGTATTTTTCAATGAAATGTAAGTTTACGGATTTTAGCAAATACGATATTTCGTTAGAAAACTTTCATTCTTGACTTAAGAATTTCGCTTGTTCGAGAAAAGGGGTTTGCCTTGCTTTTATGAATTTCTACTTTCTATTACCAATTTAATATGCAACTTGTCTGTAAAAATGCAAGTTGTCTGTAATATTATCATAAATTCGATAATTTTATACGTATGTAGATAAGTTGTTTTGCAAAGAAAAAAAAAATAATTTAAAATAAACATTTATCTAAGTACTAATCCGTATTCAGTTTTCATGGTATATTATAATTACAACTTCATGATTGTTTGGAGTAGGAGAAGTAGAGGACGGAACAGATCCTTCGTTCCTAGTTTTCGCCTTTTGAGTAAAATGAGAATACTTAGAGTGAAACTCCTTGTACATATTGGTTCCAGAAACCATGAAAACTGGCCCTTTCGGGAGGGTACATAAAATATATAATTTAATTTTCTATACATTATATAAGACAAAAAGCTTTATATTAAAATTTAAAATGTAAAAACTATTAAAGGACCCGACCGAAATATCAAATCATTTTAAAAACTTGGCCATCCACAGTTCGCAGTACATTTCATCCTCGTATTCAGTTACGTCCACGGCCCGGCGCACAGTGGGCTGACAATCGACTTTCATAGACATAGGGATCCAAGTTTTTCAAAGCCGTTTTTTGTGAACGATTTGGCTTGTGATTGTTATAATCATGTTCGAATATGATATCCGACGTAAATTAGGTGGAAAATGAGTGAGTTATAATTTTTTTTACGAAAAATTTGTATGGGACTCGTAAGAAAAATCCATATTTCTCCGGAACCGCAAGGAAAACCGTAATATCCTTACAGATGGTAGTAAAACTATTTATTTCTGATTTTTTGACATACTCAAAATAACGGTCACTGGTGCGGAATTTTTTTAAAAAATACAAATATATATTTTATTATTTAAATGGCGTATTAGTCACAAATTACTTATTTAGGGATAGTTTATCATCTAAGTACTAGTTCTTAAGCTTAAATTATTACGACAAGACTGTTTACCGCACGAGATGCAGCAATATCATTTATTAATATTGTGAAAATAGATATTAATTACGCTTTTATTTTAAAATCCTGAATTCATAGTGTATATTGGTCATAATTATTAGAAATACAAGAAATCTATTTACAAAATCTAAATTTTAATAAGTGGTTTTCTTAATATCTACAATGCTTAATCACTATCACTATCGTCAGAGTCTACTTCTGAATCAGTATCTATATTGGAAACATCAAAAAACTCAAATTTCGCTTCTGAAAATTTTATCAGTTCTAAGGTTTCCGGGAATAGTTTTTGGTTTCTCTTGGTATCTAGTTTGGGCCTTAATGCTGTTATTACAGGATCTGAAGACACAAGGAGCATATTTAAAATATCCTCAGTACATGCTTCCCTGCTCCTTTTTCTAGAATGATACTCCCGAAACCTTCTGAAATCTTTGTTTCTGGCTTCGGAAGCCTCTTCAGAGAGACTTCCAATTGGCACAATATTGTTGGCGGCTATTATATCTGCTCCGTGCATCAATAATTTATGCACAGTTGATGACATATAGTACCAATTGTATAGTGAAACATATTTTTCTGCAGTTTTTTGGGCATAATTTTTAAATTTTTGAATATCAATTTCCTCACCTGATGTTATTGCTTGAAGAATTACGGCGAATCTTCGTACTAAGTCTTCATCCAACCCCGTGATAGCTGCAGTCTTTTCGGGAAACTCAAAAAACTTTCTCGCGGTGTTTCCGTCATTAGTGGTACCTGATCCTTGTTTGCATTTATTTTATTGAGTTATGTGTCACTCAAGTTAGGGCATTTAGAATATTACGATTCAGAATTAAATTGAAATATAAACTTAAATCTTTAAAGGCTATATTACTGGATTCAATAAAATAAAATTTCCTAAGAAATAAACATAAATTATATACATTATACATGGCATAGCTCAGTTTTCTAAAATAGAGCGCCAACAAAATATCAAATAATAATCACGGTGTAAAAACATTATGCAGAGGATGCGCACACGTCCAACAAGTTCGTGAACTGCTTCAAGAATGATGTATGAGCGCTAAACGCACAGTGCACTGAGGTTCTATGCTGATTAACAATTTACTCGCAGAATGATGAGTCATATATTCAGCTCGCTAGATTAGTTGCTCATTGGGAACATCGATTTTGTACAATAGGGAGCAATCTTTCAAATAAACCATATTTTTAACATAATTACGAGCTTTTATCTATTTATCTGTGATCTTGAGTAGCTACTACAATGGAAAGTTTACGAACTAACTTAGACTTGTTCGTCATTTTAAAAACTAAGGGTACTTCGTTGAATTATGAAGTGTTATTCAGAAATATAGCGGCTAGACTACTTACTAGTTTATCGGAAGAAGATTGTGTGATCCTCAAAGAATTTTGTCGAAGATTTACGAGAGCTGTTTCTCAAAGTTTAAAAAAGAGCCACCGAAACTCTGACACGTTCTAAAAGAACTATGCGAACTGGTTGGAAAATGATATTGATTGGCCAAGCTGTATCAAAAATATTGCTTTCCAAGAGCTTTGTGAGAATCCTATAGATAATTTAAATCTCGAGAATCCAACACCATCAACATCATCCTCTATTTCGGTTGGGACGATGACGAAAAGGTCTCGGAAGCCCTTCGAAGACCTTGGAAATAAACAGAAGAAAAGGAGGTCAGATGAACACAAGTGCGATGACTCATTAGAGCTGGCTTATTCTTCTGCAAAACTTTTGAAAGAAGAAGGTCGTGAAGACATCGCTTATGTGATAGAATATATGCTGAAAAACCCGGAAGTAGCCACAAAAATTAAGGGTTTTCTAAAGAAAAAAGATCCTTCAGTTATATTTACTACAGAATAGGCACTGGGGTTGTTAGTTTCACTTAAGCTCACAAAATGGCAGTACATAACACTGCGAGAGACGGCAATCAGAGAAGGTGCTCCAAATATATACCCATCACACTATAAGATACAGCAAGTTAAACAAAAATGCTATCCTCCAAAAGAATCAATGACTGTTACTGACTCAGCAGCCCGAATCATACTCCAGGCGCTGCTAGATCTTACAGTGAACAGAATAACTGAAAGTTCTTACGAAATACAGAATCAAAATTTAACACTTGTTTCGAAGTACGGGTTCGATGGTGCATCTAATCAAAGCCCATACAAACAAAAAATGGACAGTGCGCAAGATGATTCCAGCATATTTATGACTTCTTTGGTACCATTGAAACTTACAAATGGTGATAATGTTGTGCGGGAAAACCCAAAACCATGCTCTGCTTCATATTGCAGGCCAGTGCAGTTCACTTTTGTGAAAGAAAGTGAATCAGTAGTGATTAGTGAAAAAAAGCGATTAGAAGATGAGATTAAAGCACTTGTCCCTACCAAATACGAAAGCAATACCATCAGTCATCAATTAATGATGACAATGGTTGAGGGCAAAATTTGCACATATCTTTCCGCGGCGAAATCGAATGCTTCATGCTATCTGTGTTTAGCAAAACCAACAGAGATGAATAATTTAGAATCTGTAAAAACAAAGAATGTGAGTACTGATATGAGTAATTTTGGATTGTCGTCTCTTCACGCCCGCATTAACTCTATGGAATGTCTTTTGCACATTGCTTACCGGCTTCAATTCAAAAAGTGGGCTACAAGAGCAAACGAACACAAAGAAATCCTAGAAGCACGAAAAAAAGAAGTTCAAGAAAAATTCTAAAATGAATTAAATCTGCTCGTTGATATTGTCAAACAAGGATCGGGTAGCACTAATGACGGAAACACCGCGAGAAAGTTTTTTGAGTTTCCCGAAAAGACTGCAGCTATCACGGGGTTGGATGAAGACTTAGTACGAAGATTCGCCGTAATTCTTCAAGCAATAACATCAGGTGAGGAAATTGATGTTCAAATATTTAAAAATTATGCCCAAAAAACTGCAGAAAAATATGTTTCACTATACAATTGGTACTATATGTCATCAACTGTGCATAAATTATTGATGCACGGAGCAGATATAATAGCCGCCAACAATATTGTGCCAATTGGAAGTCTCTCTGAAGAGGCTTCCGAAGCCAGAAACAAAGATTTCAGAAGGTTTCGGGAGCATCATTCTAGAAAAAGGAGCAGGGAAGCATGAAATGAGGATATTTTAAATATGCTCCTTGTGTCTTCAGATCCTGTAATAACAGCATTAAGGCCCAAACTAGATACCAAGAGAAACCAAAAACTATTCCCGGAAACCTTAGAACTGATAAAATTTTCAGAAGCGGAATTTGAGTTTTTTGATGTTTCCAATATAGATACTGATTCAGAAGTAGACTCTGACGATAGTGATAGTGATTAAGCATTGTAGATATTAAGAAAACCACTTATTAAAATTTAGATTTTGTAAATAGATTTCTTGTATTTCTAATAATTATGACCAATATACACTATGAATTCAGGATTTTAAAATAAAAGCGTAATTAATATCTATTTTCACAATATTAATAAACGATATTGCTGCATCTCGTGCGGTAAACAGTCTTGTCGTAATAATTTAAGCTTAAGAACTAGTACTTAGATGATAAACTATCCCTAAATAAGTAATTTGTGACTAATACGCCATTTAAATAATAAAATATATATTTGTATTTTTTAAAAAATTCCGCACCAGTGACCGTTATTTTGAGTATGTCAAAAAATCAGAAATAAATAGTTTTACTACCATCTGTAAGGATATTACGGTTTTCCTTGCGGTTCCGGAGAAATATGGATTTTTCTTACGAGTCCCATACAAATTTTTCGTAAAAAAATTGTAACTCACTCATTTTCCACCTAAATTCCACATATGAAAGTCGATTTTCAGCCCACTGTGCGGCGCGGCGGTCAGTCTTGGACGACAGTCCGCGGCCGGTAAGTGTATGCCGTATGGGAACTATTAAAGGCGCGTGCCGACTCACAATTATTTACATACATTAGTTTAGAAGATTAGTTATTAAAACTGAAAACCTACATTTTTATTTTTCACTTTTCAGTTTCTTTTTTCCTCAGTTCAAGTTTTTGTTAAAAAGTTTTTTTTTTTATTCATAGTAAAGCTGTTATACAACTAAACCCTTTACGAAATCCTGATTGATGATCGTGTAACAAAGTTTCAGTTTTCAGATATTTAACTATTTGATTATTTATTACACTTGCAAATATTTTTGCAATTACCGATATAATCCTAATTGGACGAAAATCAGAAATTAGTTGTGGGCTTGATACTTTATTTAACGGTTTAATTATCTTATTCCAATCAACTGGATAAACTCCATTTTGGGGTAAATTTGATTTTTCGCCATTTTATTGGTGCAATCCAATAAATGAACTACAGTTGCATATAATTTTCTTGACATTTCATACACATCGGACATGATATCAAACTCCCAGTCCAATTCATCAATTGATTGATATAACCGATGTCTATTTAAATTTCTATAGTCTCTACTATTAATTCTAATTTTTCTATTCTTATTGCTTGCAACAAGATTAAATGATGGCAACAAAATATCATGATGTGAAATATTTGATGGAAAATGTCCAAAAGACTTCGATTGTTACTAAATATTAGGTCGATCTGTGATGGAGTTTTACCTGGCTAATGATGAGTTGGGTAATTATCATTGATTAATGAAAAATTCAATTTGAAGTTACCCATTACATAAAAATGGACTTTTATCTAAAATTACATTAATATTAAAATCACCGTTTATAACAATACTAGTAGGTCTGCCCGGTTATACCCGGGTCGGTGGGAACCATGATACAAAGTACATCTGATTACATTTCGAATTTACAACTACCCCCAAACGCGACGTATATTACAAAAAACCGTTTTCCGTTAGTTCTTATCAGTCAATGACGGGCATAACACACACTGTGTCAAAGTTTCAATTCAATCCCCTGGCTAGTTTTCGAGTAAATCGGGCTCATCAAACAGCCAAACAGACATTAATTTTTATATATACAGATTAGGAGGCTCTTTATGAAACGTAGTCAAAATTAACTAAAATAATTTACGCGGGTCATTGACCGAACATTTTTGTGCACGATAAACTACACCGAAGATTACTTTAGCAAATGTAGAAATTCCAACAAATAAAAAGTCGATATTGGAAATGTTATGTGCATTTTTAAATGAATGCAAAATAATTTTATGACGAATATGCTTTTTTAAGTATACTCCATAACTCCACCACCCTTGTTTCGATCACCGGTTTTTTTGTTTTTTTTTTTTTGAGAGGGGAAATGCATGTACGCACTTTTTCCTGGGCCTCCGCAAGGCTCCTCTCTTTTTGGCGGAGGATCCACTTTGCTCACAGGGTAATCCTCCACCATGCCTCCTCGCTTTTCAGCATAACCCCGATCAGGTGGTCCGGGGTTATGCTGCCTAAAAGCTCCTCCAGAGCCCGCCTTTCCGCCATCCATCCACTACATTAAAAAAATGTGTGGGAGGCGGAGTCTGACGGAGAGTCGCAGTAGACACACCGGGCACTTGGAGCCTTGCCTATTTTAAGTGGCCCAAAAAACTACAAGTTTTTATTAAATAAGTAAGCAAAAAAAAAAATAAATAATCGCACATAATGAAACAAACTTAACCGAAGGAGTGTGCGGACGGAGCTTACGACCCTCACGCCAGCGCGCATTGGGACCGAAAATTCATTTTTTAGCCAAAACCTCTAATGTGGTTAGAACGGAACGAAATCGATGTTCCGTAGGATCTTCGACATGCTGACTAGATTTTTGAAGCTTACAGTATATGTAGTATGTCTGTCTGTTTGTTTGTCTGTCTTTACGGATGATAACTTGAAGATGCTTATAGTTAGAGGATCGAAATTCGGTACAACAATGTTTCGTTGAAATTGTAATGTCAAGTTCGAAGCTGATCAAAATCGGGCAACACCTTGTTGATGTTGCCATATAAGGCTGACTATTGCTCTAGATGCAATTTTTACATTTATATATATTTTTTTCTAAATGAAATACAATGTAACGTTCATAGCAAAATTTATTACTAAGTGACAGTACTTTCATTTGACACTAATTGTATAAGTGGCCGCCGATAGTCCAAAAATGCCCATTCTCCTTTATATCTATATCTATTCTAATATAATAAAGCTGAAGAGTTTGTTTGTTTGTTTGTTTGCTTTTGCTTGAACGCGCTAATCTCTGGAACTACAAGTCAGATTTGAATAATTCTTTTTGCGTTTAATACCCAAATTCTTGAGGAAGCTTATAGGCTATTTAACATCACGCTACGACCCTTTGGAGCTAAGCGAAAAGAAAAAGCTATATAATCTATCTCTATATAATGTGGCATTTGTCTTGACTGACTGACAGAGAATCAACGTAGAGTCTAAACTATAATAGGTAGATACTTGAAATTTTGGCAGAATCTTTGTTTCGTAATGTAAGTGCTTACTAAGTGGTTTTTTGAAATTCCATCCTTAAGGGTGTGAAAAGGGGTGAAAACTGTTTCTCTGGAACGACAGAACCGATTTTCATGAAATTTGGAATACTTCTACAATTTACTTCATAGATGATCGTTGAGAAGCAGTTTTTGGAAATTCAACCCATGAAGGGGTGAAAAAGGCTGACAACGGTTTCTCCGGAACCACTGAGCCAATTTCCATGAAATTTGAAATACTTCGTCAACTTGCCTCACAAGTTATCCCTGAGAAGCAATTTTTTTTTAATTCAACTTTTAAGGTGGTGAAAAGGAGTGAAAACGGTTTCTCCGGAACCACTGAACCGATTTCCACAAAATTTTGTATGTATACTTCTTCAACTTATCTCATTGGTCCTCACTAAGAACCGGTTTTTGAAATTCCACCCTTAAGGGGGTAAAATAGGGAATGAAATTTCTTATGGAAATACACCATCTTTGAAGTACAAAAATTCATAAAAATTTGAATTTGGCCTTTTGGTTAGAAAAAAAGCTCAATGAGAACTACTACAACTCCTCAAAACCACCCTTGACTGAAAAAAAGTAACCAACTATTATTGCAGCCCGATCTACTGGCAACGGTTTTATGTATTATACGCCGCGTTGGGGAGTAGTTATAAATTTTAATGTAATATGATGCATATTATATTATAATTTTCACCGCCCGAGTGTAATCGGGTAGACCTGCTAGTCGATTAATAAAAGTCTCTGCGAATTTTGCTTTAAAAAATTTACAGAGACAAATAATTAATTCAAAATCCGAACTTATAGCATTAATGCTTTTTACTAGGAATTCACAAAAGAAAGGACTTTTATTAAAACGCGATTTACTACATCGTTATATTCCTAACCATTTCTAACTAAAAATAATTCTGGTGCTTACGTTACGTTAGAAATACAGTACCTGGAGACCGAGCTATGCTCGGAAGTTACGTTAACTTAACGCCAAAGAATATCTATTTAATAAGAACCGAAACTCTTTTTTGAGTGTATATGGAAAAAAAAATTAAAAAGAAACATGTGAGAGAGAGGACACTAATCTAATGTACACAGCGTACAAGAGGGAAAGGGTACTAAAAAGTTCGCAGCCTCTGACGTAGTTATTCTTAGCTTCTGACAATCAGCTGACGGTTTTTTCATGCTCTACTTTTAAATTGGCTGGCAGCTGAGCCTTCGCTAGATAGATATTCTTTGGTAAAGCCTTGGGCAAGCGTTCGAATCTTCTGTTAAGCTCTGGTTTGAAGCGGTACCGTCAAGTAGCGGCCGCATTAGTACGGTGAGTGAGGTAAGCAAAACGGTGTACCCAAATATGGCGACAATGACGGTGGCAGTAGTTGTAAATTTAGAATTCGGAGTCAGTTTGCATATTTCAATCGGTAAAACTGGCAAATATTATAAAGAATATTAAATCTATATTTAAGTAAAATTATATAAATTAATATAGTACTTGTTTTTTTGAGTATTTCCCTATTTTATGCAGAAAATAACAATAAGACTTTTTTTTGTCTAAGCATACACAAAAATTAAATACGGGTGCAGCGCTACGGACACTATCGACGACAAAAAAACGTTGACAAACAGTTCTCCACCGTAAAGAGCTACCGTCGACGTGACATCACTCACCGTAATAATGCGGCCGCTATATGATGGTACCGCTTCGTATTATTTCATTATTGAAATAATTCCAATAACAGCAAATATACAATTAATACGACCGTGGGTCATCAAACGACAATCCGCATTCATTCCTGTTTAAGATTCCAATAAGTCCAGAACATTTTACCAGGACTAATAGCCTACTGCCCAAGTACCAGATGGGAATTATTTGTTTATGGGAAATGCTTCGCGCAATTGATCGATTAAGAAGACCAAACAGTAGAAAGTAAAAAACAAAAAACTTTTTGGTTTTCTGAAATTTTTCTACACTATGTAAACAGACTAAAGAGAAGAAAAAATATGATTTTACTTTTGGAAAATCCTCTGTAGAAAAACCAAATTATTTTCTTCTTTATAGTTTATTTTCACAATTATAAAAAACTTTCACATAATCCAAAAATACATTATCTGTAGTACAACACGTTTTTAAAAAAAATCCTTAGAGCGGATTTTGAGATCCATTTTGCTTTCAGACAGTGCTCGTTTATAATATCTCGTATTAAAATAATTGTTTACTGTTTTGTTTAAAAAAAAAAACACCTTTTATGGACAAAAATGAAAAAAAGCCTGACCCATCTGAAAATCTGAACTACCATTGAGCTATTGAAACAAACACGATGTATTGCGAATTCCTCAATCTGATTATTGGGAAAGACAATATTGTTGTTTGGATCGTTAAAACTCGCAGAAGACAAGTTTTCCCAAAGATGAAACCTAGCTAGATTGATTTTATACCCCGAAAAATCCCTATTCTGAAACTTTCATCAAACTCCTTAGAGCTGTTTTCTAGAACGCGATTACCGATAGTATGTAATTTCTACTGAACAACAATTATTGTGTACAACAATTATTGTTTTTCCACAAATCTTTAGAGAAATTTTCGTTATCTATTTCGCAGACAGAAATTATTCTTATTATTAGAAAAAAAAAAAAGGCCAGCCACTCCAGGAATCGAACCCATAGCCTTCGGCACATGAGACCTACGCTCTACCACTGAACTATTGAAACAGATACCACGACTGCCGAATTTTTCAATCTACTTCATAGGCAAGACAATACTGTTGTTTGGATCGTGAAAACTCGCGGAAAACGAGTTTTCCCAGAGATGACACCTAGCTAGATCGTTTTTTTGCCCCCAAAAACCCCTAATCTGAAATTTTCATCAAAATCCTTAGAGCCGTTTTCTAGAACGCGATTACCGATATATATATATATATATATACAAATATTGCTCGTTTAATAGTATAGGATTAGATTACATTACGTTAGAATTACTCTCTCGATTTTGAAATACATTACCCCAATAAATTCACACTTCGAAATCTACCTCAGCCTGTAGACCCGCCGAAAGGAATTTTTATGATGGGAAAACTGTTTTTGCACATTTTTATACACGATTTCATGTAAATAGGCATGTAAAAGAGAGACTGAGTTTTATTTTCATTTCTTTCGAGCAAAAGGCGGTTGATGTTTAAGAAAGCTTGTGCCCATTCCATGCACCCAATCTAAATGCTCTGATATTGAAATCGTACTTATGTTATTTTCTTGTGAGTATGTTGAGGTCATGCTTTATTCACAAGGAGCTGTTACCAGGTGTTATACTCCGATTTTCAAGGCGAATATCTCAAATGAAAGGTTTTGAAAAATACTTCGACACGTGTTTTTTTTTATATCAACTCAATTGTAAAGGGGTGAAATTGAGGGGTAAAAGGGTGGGACATTCCAAACCACCCTAATGGACCACCCTAATAAAAAAATCTGACGTCATTTTTGGATTGCTCGTGGTCTAAAACTCTCAGATACAAAGTATGACTGGGATATATGAAGGCTGTATGCGGAATACGGGTGGTCAGTGTAGCGGTAAATAAAAGATGTGCAGGGTTCACTTCAAATAATCTTCATTTATTTAATTCAATTCAATTCGTAAAAATGTATTTCAAAATTCAACTTAATTATATAAAAAAACCAAAAAAACATTAAAGAACTTCAATGATAATTGTAATAAACCAAAATATTTATCAACGAAACAAATTATTTAAGTTGCAGTAAAGTTTAGGCATATAAGTGTAGAAATTGTATTATGTGAGAATTTAACTTCGACTGTATTGTTCCTTCCATTGAACATCTCCTTGATGCCGAATCAATACGAATGATGCTGTGATCGATGCCGAAGAGCGGTATAATGGCAAACTCAGTCTTTAGTTAGAAAGGCAAACTCAGCCTTTAATTAGGAATAGGCAAACTCAGCCTTTAATTAGGAAAGGCAAACTCAGCCTCGGGAGGAATAGGCATACCTCAGCCTACAGGGTAGATAAATTTTAGCAATCTCAGCTAATTGCCAATCAGACAAGTTGACTCTTGTCGAACTCAGACAAGAAAGTGATTAGCCCTCGGCACTTGCGTACTTTTATAGTGTGAAAGCTTCATGTGCTGGAAGCTTTCCGTAGTGACGTGTGATGGGTTATCCAGTTGTGGGTGCTTTTGATCGAAACTGATCGAAGCTAATTTTAATTGTTCGAAAACTGTTCGATGCTAATCAGCTGTTAAGAGCTGTCAATAAATTTACTGTCAGATTTTTTCCTAGAATTTTTGTCAAACAAAGGCTTAAGGCGTTTTGAAATTCAATTTCTCTTTCACTCCACAGTGACAGTCGCCTGAAACTATGTGACAAGGAAATTAAAAAAAAAATTAATTTCTCCCTTATTTCAAAAATCATAGCTACCTAATATAAATATGACGTTTTACGTATCGTGTACCTCCAGCTTTAGAATAAACGAAAATGGAAGTTTTTAACATAAGAGTCCTTCAATGAGTCTATTCTTCCTATGCAGGTATGAAAGCTGCCATGCGGCCACAGGACAACATTATTTCAGCTTATCGAGTTCACGGTTTCACTTACTTAATGGGTGTTTCCGTTCTCGGTGTGTTAGCAGAATTAACTGGACGACAGAGTGGTTGTGCCAGGGGCAAGGGGGGGTCTATGCATATGTACGCTCCAAACTTTTACGGTGGAAATGGCATTGTGGGCGCTCAGGTAAGATTATTTCTAGCGTGAAGAACTATTAATGTAATAACACACAAACGCTTAGGTTCCTTTGGGAGCCGGTATAGCATTCAGTTGTAAGTACAAGGAAGACGGTGGCGTTTGTTTAGCCCTATATGGTGATGGTGCTTCAAATCAGGGTCAAGTATTCGAAGCCTACAATATGGCACATTTATGGAAATTGCCATGCATATTCGTTTGTGAAAATAATGGTTATGGTTAGTTAAATAACTTAATAAAATCTACTACCTATTTGTTTTCTTATTACAATTATTTTCATTATAACATAAAAGGAATGGGTACGAGTATGGAGCGCTCATCCTGCAATACCGATTATTACACCCGGGGCGATGTTCTTCCAGGTATTTGGGTAGATGGCATGGATGTCTTGGCTGTAAAAAGTGCCACACAATTCGCAATTGATTACGTAAATAAAGTGGGCCCACTTGTAATGGAAGTCTTTACATATCGGTATTCCGGACATTCGATGTCCGATCCTGGTACAAGTTATCGTACTAGAGAAGAGGTTCAAGAAGTTAGATCAAAGCGTGACCCCATCACATCTTTTAAGGAGAAAATTCTTGAAAACGATCTTTTGACACCTGATGAAATTAAGGTGAGTTCACTCGATGCATGTTGCATGTACCTCTCTAATACTTTTATTCCTATGTTGAATTAAATTTAGGCAATTGACACTAAAGTACGAAAAGAGGTAGATGAGGCCAATGCCGCTGCCAAAGCCGACAAGGAAATTCCGGTTGAGGAGTTGTGGACTGATGTTTACTCAAATAATGCGGAGCCGAAAATTCGAGGAATCTCTGAATACGATATTCAACATCGAGTACTAAACAAGAGCAGATATGTGTAAATTTACATCAGACTGTCTGAGCTGGTGTATACCTGGCTTTTAAATTTAACCAATCTTACTAAGTTTCATAAGATGCTTTTGTAATTGTAAAAATTTAAAAAAATCTTAATTATCTGATAATTTTTACGAAGACGATGTTATATAAAAGTTTTACCAAATTATTCGTAGTTTTTCATTTTATTAAGCTGTTGCGAATGAATTTGTTCAACCAAAGAAACAAAATATAAACAAAGAGCAATTGATTCCAGAGTATAAACGTGAATCAAAATTACACCCGAAAACAATGGTTACCGACCTATCTCCATAGTAAGCATAACTACACAAGGCAGAATCATGTGCATGCCTGAGCCGACTACGATATGCGCGAACATATAAAATCAACAACACGGTCACGAGTCACGTTACCAAAAAATAAAAAAAACATGTAGCTGAACCTCACTTCGGAGGTCTCTGGGAAGCTAGGGTGAAATCAATAAAATACCATCTCAAACGTACCCTGGGAACTACATGCTATACGTTCGAGGAATATGGTACTGTACTATCACAGATCGAGGCATGTTTAAATTCGCGACGGCTATGTTACATTGATAATAATCCAGAGGACATGTTTATACTCACTCCTGGACATTTTCTTGTTGGGGAGGCTCTGACCGCCCTACCGGAGGAAGATTACACTGCAACCATCCTGTCACCTGGAATGCGTTGGAAGTTGATACAACAAAAAGTGAAACAATTCTGGGATCGTTGGCGAAATGATTATCTTAATCAACTTCAAAATAGACCTAAATGACACAACCCAACATAACAATCGGAGATGTCGTACTAATTAAAAGCGAAAATACACCGCAAACAAGCTGGGAAAGGTGGTAACTGTTTATCCTGGATCAGACGGATTAGTCCGAGTCCAAGTACAAACCCAAGGACGTTTGTTGAAACGACCAATCGTCAAACTCTGTCGATTACCGGTCGAGAAGATGGAAGCGCTAGGACCCCTGGGAATGATTAACCATGTTGTCCTCTATTTCTGTGTGTGTTCCGATTCTTTGTGTTTTGTGTTATGTTTTTACTCACGGAAGAACAAGATAACTCTTTGATGAAGACGAGCTCGAACTTCCGGAAAGCTCGAAATTGGCAGAGCTACGCAAACGTTCCGATGCGCTGTTCCCGCATCGAGTTAGGCAAACAACAAATGCGAAAGGGCAAAATGATGGAGTCAGCAATAGTAAACAACAATATAGCGGATATGAGCTGAACCCATCTAGGTGAGCAATTGGGCACATCGGGAAATAAAAATATTAATCATGCTTTGTACTAATATATGTGTCGGAAGTAATTGCCTTTTGAGTACATTTATGCAAATCATGAAATTGCAACTGCCCTAGAATTAGCGGTTGATAATCGGAAATAGAATAGGAGTAGGGAGGAAATAGCAGTAAGTAAAATGTACAAAAGAAATGGGAAAATGTAAAGAAGAGAGATTTTGTGATTGAAGTTACAACGTAGAAGTCACACCGGTTTCATCAATTAACCTTTTTCAACCATTTCAGCCACCCAAGGTAAAGAAACTCCAGCTTCCCCAATTCCACGGCTCGCAGCTCCGGCCGCGGCCTTCTTCCCCCCAAACCTAACGGCTCGGAGCTTACCCCGCGGCCACTACCCAAAACAGTCCGTGGATCCCAGCCCTGCTCGCGTCCACCATACCCCCATACCCAGTGCCAGCTCTTTAGCGGCCGGGCATCTCTTCCCACAAGCCCGCTACCCCAGCGCCCCATCGATGGGATTGTAGTCTCCACAGTATTCAGAGATTGCGTATCCGTTCGGGCTACCCGAGTCTCGTGGTACACAACATTTTGGCGCAGCCGGTAGGATAGAGGAAGCCTGGTCAGAGACCATAAGCGCTTTAAACACCTCGATTCGGTTACCTTAGGACCTCGCACGGCCCACGACTCGCCACGGGACCACGATAACATGAACTGGATCATTTTCCAATGAATCAGGAAACGGGCGATAGTTTTCAACTCGTCAAAGAACCCTGCAACCTGGGTTCATAAGCCGAACGCAGCGAGATTTAAAAAAAAATAATAATAATAAACTAATTATATTAACGCATTTTTAGTGATTTTGACAATAGTTGCTACCGTTTTATTTGCGTATTTTTCAAGCAATTTGTTCCAAATTTTGCAAAAAGTTAGGATAAAGGCTTTCATTTGAACTAGTCGAGCCGGTTTTTTTTTTTGTCTTTGTTATTCTCCTAAGCGCCTTAGAAGTAGTACAGGTTTTTGAAAAAAATTAGGTATTTTCCTCGAATATTTAAGAATGTTTCTGCATATATTTTTCTAGTTTTCTTTTCGTTATTTCATATTTTTAGGTGTTATGCAGGATTATTGGAAGAATTTACTTCATTTCATTCAATAATAATCGTATAATAAGCCATTTAAAAGGACAATTTTTTTCTCTAAAAAGTCCCAAATAGCCAAGATCTCAACCGTTTCTTCAAAATGTAGTTCCGGCTTTCCTCAATAGGGGCGCATCGGTATATTGTTCCATTCGGGAAGTAACTGTACACACGTGTTGGTGTGGTATAGGGATAGTAGGATGGTAAGAATCAAGCGATAGAATAAGACAGCCGAACATTGCACTGAGAGTGCTTAGAGAATACGTGAACGAGCTTCTTTCGATGCCGTGAATATTCTTTACACATACATACTACTTCTCCTATAGCAATTACTGCACATTGCTATTGGAATTATTTTATGTATTGGAATTTTTTTTGCAAGTTTTCATTTTTTTTTTTTTTTTTGGCGTGAGCTATTTTTACCCACGACGGCACGGAGATGGTATATGCGTTTGGGGTGAGAGGATGTTTGTGCAAACCAATGTCGCCATTTATCTCCAAAACTACTAGTTCGATTTTGATGCGGTTTTCAGTGATGGGTTTGGGTTTGATTGGTGCATGTTCTTAGATAGGTGTTACGGTGACAACTCACCAGGGGGCGCTGCAGCAAACATTTGTTTGTGCAAAACTAAACTACTAGTTCGATTTTGATGCGGTTTTCAGTGATGGGTTTGGGTTTGATTGGTGCATTTTCTTAGATAGGTGTTACGGTGACAACTCACCAGGGGGCGCTGCAGTAAACATTTGTTTGTGCAAAACCAAAACTACTAGTCCGATTTTGAGGCGGTTTTCAGTAGTGGGTTTGTTTCTGATTAGTGAGGGTTCTTATATAGGTGTTACGGTAGTAACTCACTAGGGAGCCCTGCAGTAATATATTTTATATTAGCTCCTACATATTAAGAAACTCGATAGGTGAGTATTTCTGTACAGAGTATCATTTCTACTTATTACCGTCATTTTTACTTATTACTTATTATTTTCATTGTACGTAATGATATCGAGTTGAGTTACAACAAAGCCCCGGGCAAAGTTTAGTTGTAAATACTTATATTTTATTACTATCAAATAAACTATATTGATATGTACTACAATGTACATATTGCCCATGCTCTCTAAAAATTTGGAAATAAAAAAGCAAAATTAAAAATTTTGAAAAAACCCACGACGGTTAAACGTAATTGAAAAAGGATAAAATAATTTAAAAACGCCCGGCTTAAAGAATTTAATCGCAAGAATATCCGTCGGGGGCTGCGGAAACGTCGAAAACGATATTTCCATACAATATGACTTTATAGCATTTTCACATGTTTGTAAAAAGAAGCGTGCATTGCATTTATAAATTTCTGGTACCGCTAATAAAATTGTTACAATTTCTTATTTTGATAAAACAGAAACACGGATTACGTGAATGAATTTGACCACAAAAAAACTAACGCAGTACTAACGAAAGTACGCAAAGTACGAGATTATGGAAAATGTGAAGAGCGCATTTAGTTTTTTCTAATACTATTTTCATATTGTTACAATTTTATTACCGTATGAAAAAACAAATTGGTACCAGAAATTCATAAATGCAATGCACGCTTCTTTTTTTGAACATGTGAAAATGCTAAAGACATGTATGTAAATATCGTATTCGTCCTTTACCTCACCCTCCCCTTACAATGTGTAAACCACATCCATTGTGAAATTGCAATTGGGAATGAAAACTCATTTTACCCCTTACCCTGAGTAAACTAGCTAAATTCATGGCAAAATAACAATTCAATGTACCTAAATAAAAATCGATTTTGTTCTACGGTACCTCGTCCTCCCCCCGTTCGGTAATTTTACACCACAAGCAGGCGCAAAGTGCTTGTTTTGGTTTGTTTGCAGAGAGATTTGAATAACTAATATAGTCTTGCAAATAATTGAAATTGCAATAAAATAAATAGTCTGCAGAATTGTAGTACAACCCAGACCTTTCTCACTAATCTATTGACCCTGAAAAAAAAAACAATATTCTCAAGGCCAAAAGAACACTTTCTTCTTCATAATATGAAAATGTGGGCTAGAAAGAAAAAAGGGAACAAAATTTCGCTATCCTCCCCATTCCCTTCCATATTAGAATTCTCATCACCAAAGTCTGACCAAGCAAAATTCTTAGAAAAATTGCAAAAATAATGTGGGGTGAAAATTGACAATAACCAGATTGCAAACTTTGCCTTCACTCTCAAAATTACTCTCTGGCTTCTCAATACATATAAAAATTTCCTTTCTTTGTGTTTGCTGCTTCGGAAATAGCAAAGAATATCTACTAAATAAGAACCGAAACTCTTTTTTGAGTGTATAGGAAAAAAAGATTAAAAAGAAAAATGTGAGAGAGAGGTCACTAAAATAATGTAAATAACGTACAAGAGGAAAAGAGTGCCAAGAAGTTCGTCGGCTCTGACGTAATAATTCTCTGCCTCTGACGTCGATATTCTTTGCTTCTGACAATCAGCTGACGGTTTTTTCATACCGCACTTCTAAATGGGCAACCATGAGCTTTAAGTGCTTCTAAACTCAAAATGAAAGCTTGTAACAAGTCAAAAGCTCTGTGTAAACTGAGTTGAAAAGTGCTTTCACTGCAGGGCGACTTGGAAGTTCGCACGATCGCAAATCAGACTGCTTGCGGCTTTTGATGTGCTGCGGCAAATCCGCAAATATGAACCACGCTGTACGACACACCCCCATTTGTTATTCCACTTTAACAAATGTTACTCTGCTGCTATCTAATTGTCCACAGCACCGATGCACACATCAGCAATCCAGCCGTGTACAGATAGTAGTGTCGGGTCTTATTGAGTAGATAATAGATATTCTCTGGAAATAGTGTCTCTACTACTGCGGTAATTGTCTATGCTACGAAAACGATTTTTGAGCTGACTAGAACCAGAGAATATCTACAATAAGAAGGGTCACAAATGTCTGTACACGTTTCGAGTTGTGGTTGTGTACAGCAAGCGTCATAGAAATAGATGGCAAGTGAATTACACTTTTTGAAAAGGGAAAGGAAATGTAGGCGTCACGTTTCAACCAATGAGTGCTCGTAAACAACACAGACCTTTAAGTTCTGCGCGCGAAACTTTAAAGTTCCGCTCGCGATGCTTTAAGTTCAGCCCGCGCAGATTAAAGTTCTGCTCGCCTTTAAAATTACATACATTACAAAAACAAAATGAAAGTTCATGAGCTGCGTTTGCATAGGATAAGGCGGTGGTTGTATATAATAAAGCACTATCGAAGACAGCACCCCACATTTTAATAAGTAAGAGATAGTTCGAACTCTTTCTCTCTAAATCACATTTGACAGCATGATAGAATATACCTGCTTCCGCTTATGACGCGTTTTATTTTTTCTTTTTGGACAAAAATGTACCCACACAAATATGCAGTAGAGTGACCCTTCTTATTGTAGATATTCTTTGCTAGAACCTTCTCTTAAGAGGAGGATACACCTAAAAATTGTTCCGAGTTGAAGACTACTACAAACCATGCAGAATTCTGATCGCCACACAATCACAGGTCCCTTTTGTTTGTGTGTAGCGACGGCATTTTTGTTCTCTGCTCTCTGGGTTTCAGAGGAACGCAAAAAATATCGATTTTTCGGCTTCGCTTTCTCGTTGTCTTGTGCATCACTATCACTTCGGCTAGTACTTGGCGCTTGCGGAAAAAATTATTGTTTGGGAAGGGCGACCGACGTAGGGGACGGGGCAGGTCTTTCGTACCTAGTTTTGGGTATATTTAGTTCTTGATGGAATTTCTCGATCGGGAGTGCCCGGTAAGAAAATTTGTTTACATGGCTTTGTTTTGTTTTAGTTTGATTTCTTACTACTTTAGACTTTTATATTATTATAAATAATAGTTCCATTTTGGAGTAATATCACTAAGCATACAGCACATAGAGGACTCAGTTCTAACAAAAATTTGTCGACGAAATTTTTCTTCTTCTTTGCCTTACCGTGGGTCCCACATTATTCATTCTCTCAAAAGAGTACAGAATGAACGACAAGAATTCATTTTCATTGAATTGGGATCTGGCGGTGCTGTAATGTGGCTGTCGCTGACTAAGTGACTGCTGGCTCGAGCAAGATGTGCACTGTGCGGCTGCTCTTTTCTCCCCTATGCACCGTGTCTTAACCCCCAACAAATGCGAGCGCTCAGCTACGATTTCAACTTCAACGGCGAAAAGTGGTTTAAAGTAGATTTTGACTTCACTTTCGATTGTGCTTCCGTAATAAAGACATCGAATATTTTCATAGTGATTACTTGGCGATTTTTGCATTTAATTATATCAACTTCAATTCTAATAGAAATTATTGACGACTTGACTATTTTCGAGGAATCTTCTTTTTGAACCACGACAAAAATATTGATAACTGGTAATTATATGTTGACGACTTGGCTTTTCTACTTTGCCTTTTACCAAAAAATATGGCATCTACGAGTATATCTCTTATCAAAACAGGAAGAGTGGACAAAAGACGTAATGGTGCTCACTGCTCAATGCGTCATTAAGTCTTGTAATCGAAATTACAGAGATAGTGTCTCTGCTCGACTTTTTAAATTTCCGAAAGACGAGTTTACGTGACTTTGTTGGATCTCAAAATGCAATTTGCCTTTAGATCTGGACTTTGATAAAGCCCGAATTTGCAATATGCATTTTGAAAGCAAATATATGGGTGCACGATATTTAAAATCAGTAGCTATTCCTACAGTTTATCTTCCTGAAAGTGCAGATGAAAATCCTGAACGTCTCGCTAATATCGAAAATGATCCATATGAATTTCAGGACGAAAATTTTGAGACGTCTATCATTTCTGAAAACATAAAAGAAAAAGAAATATATACCACTATTGACAACCTCGATATCGTTGATTCGAGCGAAAATATACAAAGAAGAATTTTGTAATAATTGTTTGAAAAAGGAAAAAAATTAATTGTATTATCGTCGAAAATATATAGATATTGAGGAGCGCATGAAAAAACAAAAGCAAAGAAATGCAAATCAAAAGAAAAAAATAAACGAATTGAAGCTTGCTCTTAAAAGAGAAAAACAGAAACAGAAGAAACCTTGGAAGCAATCATGTTATTTAAAAATGTTTAATAAGGTTATTCATAATATACCCAATATTTCAAAGAATAGTAGAACTTTCTGTCGCATGCTTTTAAAAAAAAAACATGAACATGAAAAGCGCATTGCACAAAGTATAAATTTTTATTCAGCAAAAACATACAATTATATGAGAAATAGCCTTAAATTAAATTTACCTTCAAAATCTTCCTTAGTGAGATGGGCCCCTATAAAATTCCTTCAGCCAGGTATTAATGCGACTCTGGTGGAATCTTTAAAACGAATAGCCGAAAATATGGATAACAAAAACAAAGAAGTTGTGCTTTTAATTGATGAAATGGCTATCAAAAAAGGACTTCAGTAGAATTCCCATGAAGATGAAATACAGGGATTTGTTGATGGTTTTGAAAAGGAATCCAAACTTTGTAAAGATGTTTCCGCGTTTATGTTACGCGGTTTACACAGTAATTGGAAGTTTGTTTTAAGCTATTATGCTTCTGCAACTGGATTGTCATCAACAAAATTAAAACAATTTATTGAAGAAAATGCTAACGTTGCATTTTCTCTTGGACTAAACGTTAGAGCTGTTATTTGTGATCAAGGCTCGAACAACAGAAGCTGTTTTAATAAATATGGTATATCATCCGAGTCTCCTTTTTTCATGCATAACAACCGTAAAATATACGGAATATATGATATTTGTCATTTAATAAAATCATTAAGAAATATATTGATGAAATCTGATATAGATACTCCTGATGGCAAAGTTTCATGGCGAATTATAAAAAGAATGTAGGAAATTGACTCTAAAAGTGGTATAGCGAGATTATGCCCAAAGTTGACCCAAAAGCATATTACTCCAGGCATTTTTGATAAATTGAAAGTCAAGTATGCAACAGAAATTTTTAGCCATACAGTTTCAGCAGCTATAAGAACGTTGGTGGGAACAGGGCATTACAAGGATTGTGAAAGTCTTGCACTATTTACGGCTACCTTTATGGAAAAAATTAACAAACTGTTCGATTGCTTAAATAGTCATGTACTATATGATAAAAATCCCAATAGATCTGCCTTGTGTAAAAATAATAGCATAGAAGTTTACCTAAAAGAAATGAAGGTTTACTTTGAAAAAGTTAAGTACTGCGGATCGAGTACAGTTTTTTGCATAAAAGGTATAATTCTTACTTTGTCGTCCGTTTTGAGCTTAGCAAGTGATATTTGGGAACAGCAAAATGAAATCTTGCTCTTTCTAGATTGCAACAAGACCCGCTAGAAAATTTGTTCTATTTAATAAGATCCAGAGGTGTTACAAATACAAACCCAACCCTTTTTGAATTAAACTTAATAATAGCAAAAATTCTTTCCATGAAAATTATAAATTCGCAAACAAATTTAACAAATTGTGAGCCCGATGAAGATGAAATTATAACAAGCTGTTTGGATGCTTTTGCAAATGACATGACTGAGTATACATTGGATGACAACTTAACTGTTTCAGAAAATAATTTGGAAACTTGTCAATTACCGTTGTCTAATGTTGTCATTGTCAGCTTGAATGACAATTCTATCGCTAGTTCTCAAGAAATAGTTTGCGAAAACTCTTTAAGATATTTTTGCGGATACGTAATGTTCAAATTTTTACAAAAATTCAGTTGTGAAGACTGCAGAGACTTACTGAAAGATGAATTATTGGATATCAATAGAAGTGAAATATTCATCTTTAATAAAAATTATGAATATCTTGATAATAATCTGAAGCTTAAGGCTCCTTCCGATACATTATTTCAACTTTTCAAGCTGTATTCGGAAGTTTTTTCAAAGCATTTTGAAAAAAGCGCTCATTTGAAAAATATTAAAAAAAATCTAGCTAATTTATGTGTTCAAGTAACAACTGAAACAGAATCGTTCCGCACATGGTTTGAAAAGTCAGATAAATGTAACGATCACCGAAAATATATATTGAACTTTTACCTTCTTGTTCTCATAAGAAAACATTGTTTGTGGCTAGCAGAAAAACTAAAATGCCCTGGAGAACATTCCTCAAGAGCTAAATTAAATATTATTAATTCTTAAAATACATATATTATTCATGTGCTACAAGTTTCAATGGGTCAAAATCAACGAGGTATAATAAGGTGTAATTATTATCATAATGACTATCCTACCATATTATAATATCACCCCCTCCTCTGTTGAGTGTTGACGAGATTGCTCGTTAATGAAGTTAACCGAGCTATTTAACCTAGAAATACAAATAACATAATAATATTTGGTTTCAATATCTTCAAAATTACGGTCGCTAAATATATCTATATTATATAATATATATTATAAATATATACATGTAATACATATATATATTAGGGGAGAGTCTTGTAGGTTGAAACACGCTTTGATTTTTGGTCGCTACTTTTAACTGGATAAATAAAACATAGACTTTTATATGACGTTGGAAAGGTAATATTGTTGGCTACATTTTTGTCGAAGAATGTAATTCAGTTGCATTAAAAATAAAAAAGTTATGGCCTATTTTCCAAACATGTGATTTTTGATCGCAAAAAAATTTGTCATGTAGGTTGAAACACACATAGTAATTGAAATTTTTTTTTATTAAAACGCCAAATTTTAAATGTTTATTATTAATTTCTTGCACTCTTTCTGCGAACACTTGCACTTTCGATTCTTACAGCTTTGATAGCATTCAGTAATGTATCAAAATCCGAAACACCATGTCCAGTTTTTTTGGCCTACGGCATGCCATTTTCACTATCTGAACTATTTTACTGAAACACTATTAGGGTAATTCCACCGAAAATGAACAAATTTCCAGGAAATTTCTGAACGGACCATCAGGCCCGGATTAACCCATTGATGGTGACTAGGCACCGCTCTTCACGCCGCCCTATGAACCAGACATTTTTAAAATTTCCGGGTTCAAGCATTTCACAAAACCGATTCTTCTACTAAGGATATCTCGTAAACAGTATGTTTAGAATTTTTTCACTATTTTTCCCGTGATTGGCGCCCCAAAATTGGAAATCACCAACAAAGTGGAATTCCGCAGTTATCAGTTTCCTGCCTAAATAGCCGTTTGCAGGCTAAATTCAGCATTTAAAATCGCCCTCCCATTTTCTTGCAAAGTGTTAGCAACAGTGTGGATGCAACGAAATTTTTTCTATTGATTGATTGAACTATTGAACTATTGAAGTGGAATTATGCTATACTACAGATCGCAGATGCCGCCGCGCCGCCGCCGCCGGTGCACCGTGCACAGCTAATAAATTTACCCACCAGCCGCCACTTGAGTTCGTCTGAACGTTTTTATTAGAACTTCCATCAATGTGACACAATGTGAAAATAAAGCGGTGAATTAGAAGCATTAGTTTTCACATAAACCAATAAACTTAATTTTTTTTATTGTTTTAATTTTTTGTTACAAATTTGCGCCCCTCAAAATTTCGCGCTCTAGGCAACTGCCTAGTCTGCCTATGCCTAAATCCGGGCCTGCGGACCATCACCGATTTCAATAAAATTTTGCAAAATGGTTGGTAAAGGTATATTAAGCAATTCCCTTTTCTAGTAGGCCGAGATATTGCCCTCGTCCAGATTTATGGTCCCGTCAATTTTATGAAAATCTCTTTGATGTCAAATCTTTAAAAAATCATAACTTTCTTCGTAATTATTCTAAAGTATTGATGAGGGTGCCATTTTGAAGGAGATAGATTGTGGTTTCATTTAAAAATAAAACTAAAACTTTTCTGGTGCAAAGTTTTTGGAAGATCAAGATTAGGTCCATTAACCTTGAATAATTTTGAAAGTGAATCTTCGATTTTGATCAAAGTTTCCTATGTTAGAGCAATTACTGTTTTTTACGTTCCCGCAAAATTTCAAGATGGGATCGTGGTGGGATTCTGAGGTACGTAACGTTAAGTGCGGCAATATCCTGCAGCTAAATAAAAAAAAATTTATTCAACCTTTTAAATTAAAACTCCTAAAGTAAACTAAAATACTTTTATTTTATAGAACTACTGTGTTAAACTTGTCGGCGTAAGTTATGATTTATTCCATCGTTAGAATTAGAATATTCTTTAGCCCTAATATTTAATGGACCAATTGGTAAAATTGCATGTTTTTTTTGAGTTCCTGGCATATATTGAAGATTTGAAAATCTTTCAGCTAATTTGTTTTCTTCTTCAAGATATTCAGTATTTGAAGCGAAATCAACATCAATGTTTATTTAATTTAAGTATAAAACTTGTTTGGATGTTAAAACTTGCTATTTTGAATTAATTATTCTTTAAGTAATTGTTAATTAATGCGTTTACCAACATTTTGTAATATAATAAGTTTAGTATTGTTTACTTATAATAAATAACTAATTTATATACCAACATTTTCATCACCTAACCCCTTTCTCCTACTTGGTTTCAAATTATTTTTATATTTAAAAACACTTTTAGTGAACCTATTACCTCCTAAATAACTTACAAATCGTAAAACAAACAAAAAACAAACCCATAAAAATTTTCATTTCTTATTTGAAAAACAGTCGACTTTGCGAGTAAGGTTCGCGAAAAACCCATATATCTTCCGACTTGTACGTTTCCGGGAAAAGTAGTATTAGTAAAATTCAGAGCCAAGAATATGTTAAATAAAACTCTATAAAAATTCGGTTGATAGATTAAGTCGTTATAATTTAATAGCGAAAAATATCAGATTTTTTAAAAAAAAATTCGGTTTTTCAAAACTTTAGGGTCGATGAGGCAGGTCTTACCGTTGTCCGATCGAGCTTAAACTTTGGCAATCTTATTTTTATACTAATTTGCACTTTTTGGCGGGGTGCCACTGAAGATCCGACGGTAAAAATTTTTCCCCTTACATCTTGCAACCACCCTAATGATCATACTTGACATTTCAATAATTTATTGATTTGCCTATTGATCCAAAATTTAGCGATCGCAAAGCAAATCGTTTTTTTCATATAGCTTTGTGTGAATATTCGGTTTGCTTCTTTGAAAAATGAATTGACTTTAGCCACGATTTTTGGGTTTGCATTGTTTGACACAGTAACGAAAGATGTTTATTTCCGGGGCATTTCTTCACGCCGTTTGTCGCGTACGAAATTTGTAAGAATAATTCAAAATGTCACTACTCCTTACAGATGGCCACCCATGACCATAACTCAGAACAAATCCGATTCATAGGTTCTCTACAATTTTACTTCCGTCCTGACGACTGTTTTATGCTGGAAACGTTGTTTACAAAACACTGTTTTGGCGAAAACTAGGAACGAAAGATCTGCTCCATCCCCCGTCCTCTACTTAACCTTTTCCAAACCATGAACAAGTTACATATTAGATAAATGTAATTATTTACTACGTATGCTTATTTTAAATTATTTTTTTCTTTAATTACGTACAAAATTATTCAAATTATTATAATATTACAGACAGTTTGCATTTTTACAGACAAGTTGCATATTAAATTGGTACTAGAAAGTAGAAATTCATAAAAGCAAGCCAAACTCCTTTTCTCGAACATGCGAAATTCTAAAGTCATGAATGAAAGTTTTCTAACGAAATGTATTCGCAGTGTACGTCACCCTCCCCGTCGTAAAAACGTAAACTCACAATTCATTGAAAAATACAAACGCCAATGAGAAATCGTTTTGTCGCTTTATCTACCCTAAATGTGTCAACTGGCTAAATTGCCTGAACAAGAAAAATGCGTGTAGCCAAAAATCGAATTATCTTTTCTCTACATCACATCGAAGTATCGAACTCCTGAAACAAAGAATATCTATTCAATAGATGAATTTGAATAGATATAGAATAGATGTATCGAACAAGCAAGGTGGACCAAAGTGTAGCGGGGAATTAAATGAAACAATGCAGCTTCCCTTCAACTGATCCGTTTATTCCTATATAAATGCAAAGCTTCCTTCGTTCTTCCAGCAATTTCACAAAATAGAAAAGAAACACTTCAACAAAATTTCAATACAGGGAAAATGAGCAATATAATTATATTTAACTGGCCATAAAAAAATTCACATCAACATTAGGCTTAAATTACAACCACCAAGAACAAAGGGGAGAGAAGAATATTTCACTGCTGGCATGACCTTCCACCGACATAAAAAAAAACGAATAATTATCACTTGCACCTAAACAAAAATTGTATGTAAGGCAAAGATACCTCTTAATCGAGAATGAAAATCCGCCTGTATGTCAATTTTTTGGGTTTACGACCTTCTGTGACGACGCTCGAGCGATGAGTGACCACTTTCCAAATTTTGCTTCGAAATTTATCCAGATTTACACAGAGACTGCAGAGAACGCATCTCTACTCTTTCCATCCCGTTTGCTCTCGGTGGGTTTTAATTTTTCTGATTTGTAGGTGCTACTGAACATTCTCCTCCCCGTTGAACAGCCTTGTTCAATAGATTCTCCCGTATCCTCTTAAGGCCTCTTTTGCGATAGTGATGGAACGTCACTCCTCCATCAGCGCGGACACGAACGCGTACTTGATACCGGTCTGGTAAGTTGATGGTTTTATCTTGTCCTCGCTTACCGCGGAGTTCTTCCCACTTAACCTTTTGCAAAATGGCTGGTGTTAGATAAATTGACACCCCTTCACGTGTAACAAAGCGCTGAAACGTGTTAGTCATTCGTCTTTGGATTTCGCTTATGGTCGTCGAAGGCCTCAGTTTCTCCAAACAAGCAATATTCTCCCCGTTGACGAATGCAGGAACATCGGGGATAGGGTCTGTGTAACTCCACTTGTTCACACCCGTAGCGGTCGCTTGCACCCCACTTAATAATACGTAGTGCCCTTGGCCTGTTAACGGTTGTTTTATTAACTACTATCCATCTCATTCTCTTGATAAAAGTGACGTCATTATCTGTCTCACTCGTACTTCTACAGTAAAGTTTCGGACTTAGAGAAAGCCTAGGGTGCATTTTAAGCATTTTGACAAGGTAAAAATAATTTGCTTGAAATGGGAATTCTTTAGAAAAAAAAATTTTGTTGTCCTTTTTTATGAAATAATCTATCAAGTTTCATACCATTTTGGAACTTTTTTTTCAGTACAGTCAGTTAAAGTTGGGCAATATAATAATTTTGAATACATGATTGTGCAAAAGAGTGATATTTTCTTTAAAATTGATGCAGTTGTGTTTTAATTTTACACTGTAACTTGTAGAAGGGTTCTTCAGGATTACATAAAAAAATTAAAAAATTAAAAAAGTAAAGGTTTGTAGTCACAGTACTTGAAAGATCATCACACGGTGTCACTTTTCTAGATTTATTTTTTATTGAATCTTTATAACTTGAAAAATACTGGACTAAGACTTTTTTTTTTATTTTTCTGATAACTGTTCCACCTAGCCTATCACCCGTTTTCGGCTTGACGTTGAGTTTCGGGACACCCTGTATATATATATATATTAACACGCTAGCGGCCGTATTTTCGAAGATATTGGAACCAAATTTTAATGTGTTATTTCTGGGGTTAATAGCTCGGTTAAGTTCGTTAATGAGCAAAATCGGCCCACAGGCTTTGCGGGGGGGGGGGGGGGGGGGGGGGTGAAATTTTGAAGAAATTATATCGCGGCCCCTATGAAGTTTAGAGAGAGACTTTATTTGCATAAATAAGAGTACTCTCTATGAGGTTAACACTCTCTATGAGGTTAACGGTGACACCACCAAATTAGGGGTAGGTGGGTTACGTATGGGGGTGGGGGTGGAAATTCGAATTTTTCTAAACTACGTCTTGTGGGGTATCGTTGAAAAGCTCTCGATGAGTAGCTTATAAATCCATAACTCGTTTCTCGATTTTAAAATAAATTATCCCAATAAACGCAATCAAAATACTTCGAAATCTACCTCAGCCTGTAGGTCTGCCTAAAGGGATTTTTTATATTAACACAATTTTGCTCAACTACTCAAAATACTAAGGTTCATAAAACCGTAAATTTATCAGCATAAAACATATACAATGTACATTATACAAATGCGTGACTTATTATTTTATTACGCCCGGCTTAAAGAATTTAATCCCAAGAATATCCGTCGGGGGCTGCCATTACTATTTTAAAGTTTAATATAAATATAAATGAGTATTGCAATATATAAAATATCGCCAATTATTCTCGTTACTATAAAACTGCAAAACTAGTTCATGTAATGCCAGCCCTGGACGGATATTCTTGGGTTTAAATTCTTTAAGTCGCGGGTTTTTAAATTATTTTATCCTTTTTAAATTACGTTTAACCGTCGTGGGTTTTTTCAAAATTTTTAATTTTGCTTTTTTAGTTCCTCACAAGCAAAGGAGGGAAACATCGACAAATCTTTTCGAGAAAATTCAGCTAGTTTGCAATGTAAGGGAAATGTACTGACGAGTGACGTAGGCGCTGTGACGCGTATGGAGTGGAATTTTTTGCTCAACCATACGCAGCTGCTTGCTACTTGCTAGAGAATAGAAAACCGTTAATTTTTTTTTTTTTTGGGTGATCTCTGCAGGTCGAATAGCAGGTGAAAATATATGTGCGGATATATGATATATGCATGTATAATGTATATACATTATGAATCGAGTGCGAGATTGATGTAGATGCAGAAAGAAGCACTTTGCGCCTGCTTGGTGTAAGATAATTCATAAATGGGGAGGACGAGGTAGAACAAATTCGATTTTCATTTACCCAAATTGTTATTCTGCCATGAATTTTTTTTAGTTTACCCAGGGTAAGGGGTAAAAGGACTTTCCGTTCCCAATTGTAATTTCACATTTAGTGAAACGTGTGATTGTGGGGGGGGGGGGGGGGGGGGGGGGTAGGTAGGTAGGCCGAAAACGATATTTCCATCCATACAATATGACTTTATAGCATTTTCACATGTTCGTAAAAAGAAGCGTGCATTGCATTTATAAATTTCTGGTACCGCTAATAAAATTGTTACAATTTCTTATTTTGATAAAACCGAAACACGGATTACGTGAATGAATTTTACCACAAAAAAACTAACGCAGTACTAACGAAAGTACGCAAAGTACGAGATTATGGAAATTGTGAAGAGCGCATTTAGTTTTTTCTAATACTATTTTCATATTGTTACAATTTTATTACCGTATGAAAAAACAAATTGGTACCAGAAATTCATAAATGCAATGCACGCTTCTTTTTTTGAACATGTGAAAATGCTAAAGACATGTATGTAAATATCGTATTCGTCCTTTACCTCACCCTCCCCTTACAATGTGTAAACCACATCCATTGTGAAATTGCAATTGGGAATGAAAACTCATTTTACCCCTTACCCTGAGTAAACTAGCTAAATTCATGGCAAAATAACAATTCAATGTACCTAAATAAAAATCGATTTTGTTCTACGGTACCTCGTCCTCCCCCCGTTCGGTAATTTTACACCACAAGCAGGCGCAAAGTGCTTGTTTTGGTTTGTTTGCAGAGAGATTTGAATAACTAATATAGTCTTGCAAATAATTGAAATTGCAATAAAATAAATAGTCTGCAGAATTGTAGTACAACCCAGACCTTTCTCACTAATCTATTGACCCTGAAAAAAAAAAACAATATTCTCAAGGCCAAAAGAACACTTTCTTCTTCATAATATGAAAATGTGGGCTAGAAAGAAAAAAGGGAACAAAATTCCGCTATCCTCCCTATTCTTAGAAAAATTGCAAAAATAATGTGGGGTGAAAATTGACAATAACCAGATTGCAAACTTTGCCTTCACTCTCAAAATTACTCTCTGGCTTCTCAATACATATAAAAATTTCCTTTCTTTGTGTTTGCTGCTTCGGAAATAGCAAAGAATATCTACTAAATAAGAACCGAAACTCTTTTTTGAGTGTATAGGAAAAAAAGATTAAAAAGAAAAATGTGAGAGAGAGGTCACTAAAATAATGTAAATAACGTACAAGAGGAAAAGAGTGCCAAGAAGTTCGTCGGCTCTGACGTAATAATTCTCTGCCTCTGACGTCGATATTCTTTGCTTCTGACAATCAGCTGACGGTTTTTTCATACCGTACTTCTAAATGGGCAACCATGAGCTTTAAGTGCTTCTAAACTCAAAATGAAAGCTTGTAACAAGTCAAAAGCTCTGTGTAAACTGAGTTGAAAAGTGCTTTCACTGCAGGGCGACTTGGAAGTTCGCACGATCGCAAATCAGACTGCTTGCGGCTTTTGATGTGCTGCGGCAAATCCGCAAATATGAACCACGCTGTACGACACACCCCCATTTGTTATTCCACTTTAACAAATGTTACTCTGCTGCTATCTAATTGTCCACAGCACCGATGCACACATCAGCAATCCAGCCGTGTACAGATAGTAGTGTCGGGTCTTATTGAGTAGATAATAGATATTCTCTGGAAATAGTGTCTCTACTACTGCGGTAATTGTCTATGCTACGAAAACGATTTTTGAGCTGACTAGAACCAGAGAATATCTACAATAAGAAGGGTCACAAATGTCTGTACACGTTTCGAGTTGTGGTTGTGTACAGCAAGCGTCATAGAAATAGATGGCAAGTGAATTACACTTTTTGAAAAGGGAAAGGAAATGTAGGCGTCACGTTTCAACCAATGAGTGCTCGTAAACAACACAGACCTTTAAGTTCTGCGCGCGAAACTTTAAAGTTCCGCTCGCGATGCTTTAAGTTCAGCCCGCGCAGATTAAAGTTCTGCTCGCCTTTAAAATTACATACATTACAAAAACAAAATGAAAGTTCATGAGCTGCGTTTGCATAGGATAAGGCGGTGGTTGTATATAATAAAGCACTATCGAAGACAGCACCCCACATTTTAATAAGTAAGAGATAGTTCGAACTCTTTCTCTCTAAATCACATTTGACAGCATGATAGAATATACCTGCTTCCGCTTATGACGCGTTTTATTTTTTCTTTTTGGACAAAAATGTACCCACACAAATATGCAGTAGAGTGACCCTTCTTATTGTAGATATTCTTTGCTAGAACCTTCTCTTAAGAGGAGGATACACCTAAAAATTTTTCCGAGTTGAAGACTACTACAAACCATGCAGAATTCTGATCGCCACACAATCACAGGTCCCTTTTGTTTGTGTGTAGCGACGGCATTTTTGTTCTCTGCTCTCTGGGTTTCAGAGGAACGCAAAAAATATCGATTTTTCGGCTTCGCTTTCTCGTTGTCTTGTGCATCACTATCACTTCGGCTAGTACTTGGCGCTTGCGGAAAAAATTATTGTTTGGGAAGGGCGACCGACGTAGGGGACGGGGCAGGTCTTTCGTACCTAGTTTTGGGTATATTTAGTTCTTGATGGAATTTCTCGATCGGGAGTGCCCGATAAGAAAATTTGTTTACATGGCTTTGTTTTGTTTTAGTTTGATTTCTTACTACTTTAGACTTTTATATTATTATAAATAATAGTTCCATTTTGGAGTAATATCACTAAGCATACAGCACATAGAGGACTCAGTTCTAACAAAAATTTGTCGACGAAATTTTTCTTCTTCTTTGCCTTACCGTGGGTCCCACATTATTCATTCTCTCAAAAGAGTACAGAATGAACGACAAGAATTCATTTTCATTGAATTGGGATCTGGCGGTGCTGTAATGTGGCTGTCGCTGACTAAGTGACTGCTGGCTCGAGCAAGATGTGCACTGTGCGGCTGCTCTTTTCTCCCCTATGCACCGTGTCTTAACACCCAACAAATGCGAGCGCTCAGCTACGATTTCAACTTCAACGGCGAAAAGTGGTTTAAAGTAGATTTTGACTTCACTTTCGATTGTACTTCCGTAATAAAGACATCGAATATTTTCATAGTGATTACTTGGCGATTTTTGCATTTAATTATATCAACTTCAATTCTAATAGAAATTATTGACGACTTGACTATTTTCGAGGAATCTTCTTTTTGAACCACGACAAAAATATTGATAACTGGTAATTATATGTTGACGACTTGGCTTTTCTACTTTGCCTTTTACCAAAAAATATGGCATCTACGAGTATATCTCTTATCAAAACAGGAAGAGTGGACAAAAGACGTAATGGTGCTCACTGCTCAATGCGTCATTAAGTCTTGTAATCGAAATTACAGAGATAGTGTCTCTGCTCGACTTTTTAAATTTCCGAAAGACGAGTTTACGTGACTTTGTTGGATCTCAAAATGCAATTTGCCTTTAGATCTGGACTTTGATAAAGCCCGAATTTGCAATATGCATTTTGAAAGCAAATATATGGGTGCACGATATTTAAAATCAGTAGCTATTCCTACAGTTTATCTTCCTGAAAGTGCAGATGAAAATCCTGAACGTCTCGCTAATATCGAAAATGATCCATATGAATTTCAGGACGAAAATTTTGAGACGTCTATCATTTCTGAAAACATAAAAGAAAAAGAAATATATACCACTATTGACAACCTCGATATCGTTGATTCGAGCGAAAATATACAAAGAAGAATTTTGTAATAATTGTTTGAAAAAGGAAAAAAATTAATTGTATTATCGTCGAAAATATATAGATATTGAGGAGCGCATGAAAAAACAAAAGCAAAGAAATGCAAATCAAAAGAAAAAAATAAACGAATTGAAGCTTGCTCTTAAAAGAGAAAAACAGAAACAGAAGAAACCTTGGAAGCAATCATGTTATTTAAAAATGTTTAATAAGGTTATTCATAATATACCCAATATTTCAAAGAATAGTAGAACTTTCTGTCGCATGCTTTTAAAAAAAAAAAACATGAACATGAAAAGCGCATTGCACAAAGTATAAATTTTTATTCAGCAAAAACATACAATTATATGAGAAATAGCCTTAAATTAAATTTACCTTCAAAATCTTCCTTAGTGAGATGGGCCCCTATAAAATTCCTTCAGCCAGGTATTAATGCGACTCTGGTGGAATCTTTAAAACGAATAGCCGAAAATATGGATAACAAAAACAAAGAAGTTGTGCTTTTAATTGATGAAATGGCTATCAAAAAAGGACTTCAGTAGAATTCCCATGAAGATGAAATACAGGGATTTGTTGATGGTTTTGAAAAGGAATCCAAACTTTGTAAAGATGTTTCCGCGTTTATGTTACGCGGTTTACACAGTAATTGGAAGTTTGTTTTAAGCTATTATGCTTCTGCAACTGGATTGTCATCAACAAAATTAAAACAATTTATTGAAGAAAATGCTAACGTTGCATTTTCTCTTGGACTAAACGTTAGAGCTGTTATTTGTGATCAAGGCTCGAACAACAGAAGCTGTTTTAATAAATATGGTATATCATCCGAGTCTCCTTTTTTCATGCATAACAACCGTAAAATATACGGAATATATGATATTTGTCATTTAATAAAATCATTAAGAAATATATTGATGAAATCTGATATAGATACTCCTGATGGCAAAGTTTCATGGCGAATTATAAAAAGAATGTAGGAAATTGACTCTAAAAGTGGTATAGCGAGATTATGCCCAAAGTTGACCCAAAAGCATATTACTCCAGGCATTTTTGATAAATTGAAAGTCAAGTATGCAACAGAAATTTTTAGCCATACAGTTTCAGCAGCTATAAGAACGTTGGTGGGAACAGGGCATTACAAGGATTGTGAAAGTCTTGCACTATTTACGGCTACCTTTATGGAAAAAATTAACAAACTGTTCGATTGCTTAAATAGTCATGTACTATATGATAAAAATCCCAATAGATCTGCCTTGTGTAAAAATAATAGCATAGAAGTTTACCTAAAAGAAATGAAGGTTTACTTTGAAAAAGTTAAGTACTGCGGATCGAGTACAGTTTTTTGCATAAAAGGTATAATTCTTACTTTGTCGTCCGTTTTGAGCTTAGCAAGTGATATTTGGGAACAGCAAAATGAAATCTTGCTCTTTCTAGATTGCAACAAGACCCGCTAGAAAATTTGTTCTATTTAATAAGATCCAGAGGTGTTACAAATACAAACCCAACCCTTTTTGAATTAAACTTAATAATAGCAAAAATTCTTTCCATGAAAATTATAAATTCGCAAACAAATTTAACAAATTTTGAGCCCGATGAAGATGAAATTATAACAAGCTGTTTGGATGCTTTTGCAAATGACATGACTGAGTATACATTGGATGACAACTTAACTGTTTCAGAAAATAATTTGGAAACTTGTCAATTACCGTTGTCTAATGTTGTCATTGTCAGCTTGAATGACAATTCTATCGCTAGTTCTCAAGAAATAGTTTGCGAAAACTCTTTAAGATATTTTTGCGGATACGTAATGTTCAAATTTTTACAAAAATTCAGTTGTGAAGACTGCAGAGACTTACTGAAAGATGAATTATTGGATATCAATAGAAGTGAAATATTCATCTTTAATAAAAATTATGAATATCTTGATAATAATCTGAAGCTTAAGGCTCCTTCCGATACATTATTTCAACTTTTCAAGCTGTATTCGGAAGTTTTTTCAAAGCATTTTGAAAAAAGCGCTCATTTGAAAAATATTAAAAAAAATCTAGCTAATTTATGTGTTCAAGTAACAACTGAAAGAGAATCGTTCCGCACATGGTTTGAAAAGTCAGATAAATGTAACGATCACCGAAAATATATATTGAACTTTTACCTTCTTGTTCTCATAAGAAAACATTGTTTGTGGCTAGCAGAAAAACTAAAATGCCCTGGAGAACATTCCTCAAGAGCTAAATTAAATATTATTAATTCTTAAAATACATATATTATTCATGTGCTACAAGTTTCAATGGGTCAAAATCAACGAGGTATAATAAGGTGTAATTATTATCATAATGACTATCCTACCATATTATAATATCACCCCCTCCTCTGTTGAGTGTTGACGAGATTGCTCGTTAATGAAGTTAACCGAGCTATTTAACCTAGAAATACAAATAACATAATAATATTTGGTTTCAATATCTTCAAAATTACGGTCGCTAAATATATCTATATTATATAATATATATCTATATAAATAAAACTGTAATGGGTATTTAGTTTGTCCGAGCATCACTGCAAAACGGCTGGATCGATTTTCATGAAATTTTCTACATTAGTTTATATACTGCCAAATTGATCTCAACGCTACTTTTTATCAGGCTACAATCCTGTTAATATATAGCTCCAGTACAAAATTTCTTCAAATTATTAAATTTCCAATCTGGGCAATTATCTGAGAAATGGGCAATTATCAGGGAAATTTGAAAGCACATCGATATTCGGTTCTGACCTTCGATAGTTAGAATTATGGCGAAAAGTTTTTCTATTTGAAAAGGTTCTAATCTTAGATTTTTATTTACACATATATTTTGTGTACATATTTTTTTCACCATGCGCAACTGACTATTATCGCAAACAAATCATGATGGTGTACCATTATGATGATGCGCGTGGTAAAGTTAGTTTACGTTTTTCCATTTAAGTTCTAAGCTTTTTGTTTGTATATATTGTTTTTTTGACCATGGCGGGATGGTGTTTTAATTATATCACCAAATGCCTAAAAACATATTTTGTAAAAATAAAAATTATAAAGTAGATATTATTATATAAAAAATTCCCCACGATGTGATAGTGATGATGCTTATTTCCATTTTTAATTATTCAAATTTCACCTTACTTTCGCTTTATGCAGCATACCAATGAGAGCGTCAAAAAATTGTACGTTCATATGCTAGCGTACATAGGCCATTCGTGCTTACAGCGTTGCGCAGAAATGGTTTTATTTCGATTTGTGCGCCGTGCTCATAATCGGAGTCCAGCGTATGCCCGAAAGGTGGCGCTGATTGGAAAGAGTAAAGGGAAATTGTAATTTCTGGAGGAAAGAACAATTCAAAATGGACGGAAATGATGAGCACTTGCATATAAATTTTTATTGTATTTCTGAAATTAATTTTACCCTATTTTAATAATATCGTCACCAGGTGATTCG
>OY720105.1:33210563-33259237 GCA_963082835.1 Leptogaster cylindrica
AAAAAATTATGTACGTGATCAAGCCTGGATTTTACCACATCAAAATACATGGCAACCAGTTTTACCTAGCAATGAAATGCCAGTGCAGCAGGAAAATGAGCAGTTTAGGAATTCATTGGCGGATCCTGAGTATCATATACCAAGAGAAGTGCATATTATCTTGGGTGTGGGGTTTGTTGCGAAAATCTTTGAGCATAAGATCGGACATGAAATGGATGGCACGGCAGTAATTAGTACGCAATTTGGAAATGTTGTAATGGGTGAGCATGCAGAAGGTTTGGAGAGTAACGAGGAGCATCTGGGCGCTGTGAGTACACTGGTCGATGGTACGCTTAATACTAAATTGAATGCGATGTTAGAAAGGCTATGGGCAATGGATAGTACTGGCACTGAGTCTAAACGAACTGAGCAACAAGAGATGGTGGAGCAGCACTTCTTGAATACACATTACAGGGATGAAACGGGTAGGTTCGTGGTTCAGATTCCATTTAAGCCGGGGGTCTGTGACATCGGTAGTTCCAGACAAATAGCACTGCGCCGATTTATGTATATTGAAAGAAAAATGCTAAAGGAGCCTGATTTGAAGGCGTTTTATGTAAAAGAAATGCGGCAAGAGATCCAGAATGGCCACATAAAAGAAGTCACACGTCCGCCCACACCGGGTCGAATCTGTTACCACATCCCGCATCATCTTGTGTCAAAGGAGGTGAAACCACGCATCGTTTATGACGCTAGTTGCAGCACAAATAGAGGCATTTCCCTCAACGATGTGCAAATGTTGGGCGAGAAATTACAGCCTGATTTATATGAGACAACTATGCGATTGAGGAAATTCAAAGTCGTTGTGTGCGGTGATATAAAGAAAATGTATAATCAAATCAGAATAGATGAGAAGCAATGGGATTGTCAAAGAATTTTTTGGAGGGAGAACCCAAACGAGCCACTCAAGGAATATTGGTTGACAGTGGTGACATTCGGGTTGGCTGCTTCAGCTTGGATAGCTGTGCGTTGCGTACTACAAGCTGCAAGGGATGCTGAAGAAAAATCACCTGAAGCAGCAAAAGTGATTAAAGAAGGATTTTATATGGACGATTGTGTTAACGGTGCTGATGATGAACAAGAAGCAATAGCAATGGCAAATGAGGTGAATAGAGTTCTGCTGGGTGCTGGATTTACATTGTGCAAATGGAAATCGAATAACAGAGGAGTACTGCATGCATTGAATGCAAAGGAGCCAACGGAGTCATCAATGGTGTTTGCTGAGGACGGACAAACAAGCATTTTGGGTTTAAAATGGTTGTTTGCAAAAGACCAATATACATTTGAGATTAAAACACCATCGATCGAAGGGCAAGTTACTAAAAGAAGAATAGTGAGCTGTGTATCGCAACTATTTGATCCGAACGGCTATATCGGCCCAATTACTGTAATAGGAAAGATATTTATCCAGAGGCTATGGATGGCGAAAGTGGACTGGGATGAGGTAATTGAGGAGCAATTGCAAGATGAATGGAAAAAGTTCTGGGCGGATATCAAGCAATTGGAAAATTTTAGAATTGACAGATGGATCGGTACTACACGAGAAGTGAAATGCAAATTGATTGGGTTTTCGGATAGTTCACAGTTGGCGTACGGAGCCGTTGTATATGCTCGCATCCTGGACGTAAGCGGAGCTATAAGATGTAATTTGGTTATGTCCAAATCTCGGGTGGCACCATTGAAGACGGTTACTATACCACGATTAGAACTGGCGGCAGCTGATCTATTGGCACGGGTCATTGAAAGCGTTAAAAAAGCTATGGATTTGGATGATGTAGAATATACTTTGTTTATTGATTCTTCGCCTGCACTTTACTGGCTGAGAAAAGAACCTGGTACTCTTAAAACGTTTGTGGCAAACAGAGTACGGTCTATTCAGGAAAAGACGGACCTGAGGTGCTGGAAGTATGTAAACACGAAGGATAATCCAGCTGACCTTCTGAGTAGGGGAGTAAAACCACAGGATCTGGTAAATAACCGACTATGGCTGCACGGTCCCGGGTGGCTTTCTAAACCTGAAGGTGAATGGCCTGATGAGCAATTTGCAATGAAAATACCGAATGATGTTGATCTAGAGATGAGAGTGCATACTGTGACCGAGTTTGCTGATGTGCTGAGTTTAGGGAGGTGGAATGACGAAGAAAGGAGGTTTGAACAAGTGTCAATATTGGATTATGCGGATACCATAGAAAAGGCGAAAAGAATTGCTGCATATGTAATAAGATTCATAAATACACGCATAGTCAATTATAAACCACCGGGTCGAGTTACTCGATCAAAGGCGAGGCGTAGAGCACCACCATCTGATAAGGAAAAGGCGCTGGCAATGGAGTATTTCCTGAAGAAAGCTCAACAACAATACTATAATGAAGAGTTGACGGCACTGAGCAATGGGAAAAGGTTGTCCGATAGAAGCAAACTGGTAGCTCGGAACCCAGTACTGGATAATAAGGGGTTGATGAGAGTCGGGGGCAGACTAGACAAGGCGGCAGTAGATTATGAAATGAGGCATCCGGTGGTTGTGCCAAAGAGGTCCCGCTTGGCTTGGCTTTTGATGGAACACGCGCATCGAGTGAATCATCACGGAGGAGTGCAGGTGGCGGCGCAGCTTATTAGGCAAAAATACTGGATACCGCAACTGCGCGACGAGTTGAAAAGATATATAAGGCAATGCATTACGTGTGCCAGAAATAAGCCGTTAACACAGGAGCAGCTGATGGCGGATTTGCCAGCTGACCGCGTAAGACCCGGACGAGCTTTTGAAGTCTCTGGAGTAGACTATGCTGGTCCATTTAACCTAAAGTACATGGACAGATTCGGTCAGGAAATTACAAGAGTAAAGGCATGGGTGGTTGTATTCGTTTGCATGAAGACAAGAGCTGTGCACTTGGAGGTGATCGCTGACCTGACATCAAGTTCATTTGTCGCTTGTTATGAGTGTTTTGTTGGAAGAAGAGGCCATTGCTATAGAATGTATAGTGATAATGGCACTTCGTTTGTTGGGGCTGAACGAGAGATAGTTCGAGCTTATGAAGAATGGCGTAACGATGGTGCTATCGATAGTATTGCAAATAAAGGCACGCAATGGGTATTTATGACGCCAGGAGCTCCGCATCAGGGCGGAATCTACGAGGCGGCAATCAAATCGATGAAGTACCACCTGAAAAGGATTGTAGGGCCTCGTGTAATGGAGCATAATCAGTTTAGGACATTATTGTGTAATATCGAAGCTATACTGAATTCTCGTCCACTCACACCTTTGACGGACGATCCGAATGACATGCAAGCACTGACACCTGGACATTTTTTGGGCGATGGGCCATTGGTGGTACCGCCACCATTCAGGTATGTAAATAATGATAATTTAGCAGGAAAGAAGCTATGGGCGGAAAGGCGGAAGATGCTGACACATTTTTGGGGGCGCTGGGTGAATGAGTACTTAACAACGATGCAAGAGAGGAAGAAATGGCGTCGGGAGAAAGAGAATGTTAAAGTGGGCCAATTAGTTCTGCTGCGCGAGGAAAATTTGCCGCCGGCCCAATGGAAACTGGGCAGAATTGCTGAGCTATTCCCCGGGAATGACGGATTGGTTAGAAATGTATTGGTGAGAACTGCGAAAGGAGCTTTCAGAAGGCCTGTGCAAAAAATATGCATTCTACCTGTGGACTCGGAGGTGAAATAGGAGGCTGCACTGTGTGATGATGATAACCGAGGAGGTCCTAAGTCCCACATGATGGCAGGAGGAGCTCGACCATTTAGTAAATTCATATTAAAAAATAGAATTTAAGATTGCATTGTATTAACCTAGTGAATGGCCGGGACTGTATAAAACGGCCGAGCTTAGAATAAGTAGTAAGGAACAGATGCAGTGAGATTCTTAGCTTTGCATGTATGAGTAATAGTTAGCCTAGAAGAAAAAGTTAAAGGAGTCGTGATCTGAGCGCTGTAAGAAGAGGTTGTGATGTGCTGTACTGTGCGCAATGAGTCAATTTAGCAATGGAGCAATGTGAAGGAATAAATAGCAGAGTTTTTTTAAATTGAACTTTTTCTCTGCTCAAACAAAATTTAATTGTGTTTTATTCAGTTTATCTGAGGTGGTGATGGTTGGTTTCATTTTGGTGTTTTCAGCTCGCAAAGTAAGTATCCCTGCTATCGGGGAGTGTATAACCAAGCTCAAGTTATACATAGTTATTTAGCATATTGCGAATGAAAAATACTGTCCAAACACCAATATCAAAGAAACTCTAAAATATAGAAATTTCAAAATAAAAATTTCTAAAACTCGCAGTATATTGAGAATAAATCCATGTTTTCGTAGTTATTTAGCATATTGCGAATGAAAAATACAGTCCAAACACCAATATCAAAGAAACTCTAAAATATAGAAATTTAAAAATAAAAATTTCTAAAACTCGCAGTATATTGAGAATAAATCCATGTTTTCGTAGTTATTTAGCATATTGTGAATGAAAAATACTGTCCAAACACCAATATCAAAGAAACTCTAAAATATAGAAATTTAAAAATAAAAATTTCTAAAACTCGCAGTATATTGAGAATAAATCCATGTTTTCGTAGTTATTTAGCATATTGCGAATGAAAAGTACTGTCCAAACACCAATATCAAAGAAACTCTAAAAAATAGAAATTTCAAAATAAAAATTTCTAAAACTCGCAGTATATTGAGAATAAATCCATGTTTTCGTAGTTATTTAGCATATTGCGAATGAAAAATACTGTCCAAACACCAATATCAAAGAAACTCTAAAAAATAGAAATTTCAAAATAAAAATTTCTAAAACTCGCAGTATATTGAGAATAAATCCATGTTTTCGTAGTTATTTAGCATATTGCGAATGAAAAATACTGTCCAAACACCAATATCAAAGAAACTCTAAAATATAGAAATTTAAAAATAAAAATTTCTAAAACTCGCAGTATATTGAGAATAAATCCATGTTTTCGTAGTTATTTAGCATATTGCGAATGAAAAATACTGTCCAAACACCAATATCAAAGAAACTCTAAAAAATAGAAATTTCAAAATAAAAATTTCTAAAACTCGCAGTATATTGAGAATAAATCCATGTTTTCGTAGTTATTTAGCATATTGCGAATGAAAAATACTATCCAAACACCAATATCAAAGAAACTCTAAAATATAGAAATTTAAAAATAAAAATTTCTAAAACTCGCAGTATATTGAGAATAAATCCATGTTTTCGTAGTTATTTAGCATATTGCGAATGAAAAATACTGTCCAAACACCAATATCAAAGAAACTCTAAAAATTAGAAATTTCAAAATAAAAATTTTTTAAATTCGCAGTATATTGAGAATAAATCCATGTTTTCGTAGTTATTTAGCATATTGCGAATGAAAAATACTGTACAAACACCAATATCAAAGAAACTCTAAAATATAGAAATTTAAAAATAAAAATTTCTAAAACTCGCAGTATATTGAGAATAAATCCATGTTTTCGTAGTTATTTAGCATATTGCGAATGAAAAATACTGTCCAAACACCAATATCAAAGAAACTCTAAAAAATAGAAATTTCAAAATAAAAATTTCTAAAACTCGCAGTATATTGAGAATAAATCCATGTTTTCGTAGTTATTTAGCATATTGCGAATGAAAAATACTGTCCAAACACCAATATCAAAGAAACTCTAAAAAATAGAAATTTCAAAATAAAAATTTTTTAAATTCGCAGTATATTGAGAATAAATCCATGTTTTCGTAGTTATTTAGCATATTGCGAATGAAAAATACTGTCCAAACACCAATATCAAAGAAACTCTAAAATATAGAAATTTAAAAATAAAAATTTCTAAAACTCGCAGTATATTGAGAATAAATCCATGTTTTCGTAGTTATTTAGCATATTGCGAATGAAAAATACTGTCCAAACACCAATATCAAAGAAACTCTAAAAAATAGAAATTTCAAAATAAAAATTTCTAAAACTCGCAGTATATTGAGAATAAATCCATGTTTTCGTAGTTATTTAGCATATTGCGAATGAAAAATACTGTCCAAAGTATCAGTGTTGTAAACACTACAACATTCCCTCCCGTCCTATTGTAGAACTGCTCCTGCAGGATTGTGTGCACTGGTCCTCAACTGTCGGCGTAGTCTAGGGGATCACCTTGGCTCTGGCAGCGATTCTGCAAGTGGCGAAAGTGGTGTCTCCTTCGAAATTCTGCGAGGCTTCAGCTGTTTACGATGTCTGCGGACGGTTCGGTCATATTCACTCAGGGATACGCTATACATGATTCGTCCTAAGCGTTCTTTAACTATCCCAGGCACCCATGGAGGACCGCGGGAGAAGTTTTATGCATAAATCGGGTCTCCTATATCAAAGTATGGTTTGGCGATGGCTCTCTCCTTAGATGGCTCCGCCCTCAGAGTACGCGGCTGCTTCAATGATAAGGAAATCTTAGGCTGACGGCCGTGAAGCAATTCGCCGGTGTCTTTCCTGAGGTAGTATTAGGCGATGACCTATAGGTCGTTAAAAACGTTAATAGAGCTGAATGCTTACCCTCTTCAACTATTTTAGTTAAGGATTGCTTAAACGTGCGTAAAACGTGCGTACGAACCGCTCGGCTTCGCCAATTGATGCGGGGTGGAACGGTGCCGTTGTGCGGTGCTGAATACCTTTGCTTGTGCAGAAGTTCTGAAACTCACGCGACGTGAATTGAGTTCCAATTATCAGACACAATGCTGTCCGGAAGTCCTTTATGTACAAATATAGGAGGGCATCGATGGTTGCTGAGGTTGTGGCTTGTTGCAGCTTTACGACAAATGGGTACTTGGAGAAAGCATCGACGCATAAGAGCCAAGTTGACTCTAGGAATGGACCTGCAAAATCCAGATGGATGCGTTCCCTAGAACGTTCGGCAACTGGCCAGCTAGAAAATTCTTGTGGTGGGTTATAGTTGCTGTATTGTTAACAAATTCGACAGCTTTTAACCGCTTCCTCAATGTCGGCATCAATACGTGGCCACCAGCAGTACCTTCGCGCCAGCTGCTTCATACGCGTCATACCCCATTGTCCTTCGTGAAGTAAGCTTAGAACCTTGTCTCGTGCCAATTCCGAAACCAGGACGCGCGTATAGTTGGTCTGCAATAGCAGTATACCTTCCTCAAGGCTTAGAGAAAGTCGTCGATCAAAGAACAGCTTCAGCTCTTTATCTGCAGCAGCCAGCTGTGCGGGCCAACCGGCCTCGATGAATTGACGAACTCTCTGCAGGCTGTTGCTCTTCCTTGTCATATTCCGAAGGTGCTTGACATTCAGCGGAAAGTCTAGTATCTCCTGTTTGGCGTCAAGCTGGAAACAACATTCGTCGTCCGCATCAAATTCACGATCAGGTCCAATTAATAACCGCGATAGGGCATCTGCGTTTGCATGCTTAGCAGTAGGGCGATACCGGATTTCGTAACTGTAACTTATTAGTATGAGGGCCCAACGCTGTAGGCGTTGTATAGTGACTGTCGGTAGATGCTTATCTGGATTAAAAATAGATACGAGCGGCGGAGGATAAATGGCCGGCCATACAAAAACTGGTGAAATTTCCGGACTCCATAAAGAAACGATAAGGTTTCCTTTTCGATTTGGCTATATCTCTTCTGATGAACATCGAGGGTTTTGGAGGCGAAAGCAATTGGCTTCTCGGTGCCGTCGGGGAATTTGTGTAAAATGACAGCTCCGATGCCGTGCGAAGATGCATCTGTTGCAAGGATGATCGGGAGCGATTCGTCGAAGTGCGTTAGCATAGGTGCGCTTGACATTTGATGCTTGAGATTATTGAACGCATTCTCTTGCTCCTTCCCCCATACGAATTTTTCATTTAGACTGCGTAGATTATTTAACGGTGCAGCTGTTTGGGAGAAATTATTAATAAACTTGTTGTAGTAGTTTATTTTACCTAGAAATGCTTACAGCTCCTTCCAGTTGGCTGGACGGGGTGGTTCTCTTATAGCTTTGATTTTAGATAGTGCAAGTTTAACTCCATTTTCATTGAGGACGTAACCTAAATACTCCACCGTAGGCTGCATGAACGTACACTTACTCCTTTTGCAGGTGAAACCGTATTCCTGTAGTCGGCTGAATACTTTCTGAAGATTTGCCATATGTTCTTCGACAGTTGATCCCGTTATTACTATATCATCCAAATAGTTGACACATTGAGGGATACCCGCAATCACTTGTTCCAACAACCTTTGGAAAATTGCAGCTGCGCTTGCTACGCCGAACGGCAATCGCTGGTATGAAAATAGTCCTAGGATTGTGTTGACGACCATAATTGCCTTTGATGCCTCGTCCAGCTCGACTTGGAAATAGGCATCAGAAAGATCCAATTTTGAAAATAGGCGACCTCCGCGTAATTTTTGTAGCAATTCCTCAATGTGTGGAATCGGGTGCTGGTCGACTTGAAGCTGTGCGTTGAGTGCTTTAAAATCACCACAGACTCTTATGGTGCTATCCTTCTTTTGAACAACTACAATGGGTACTGCCCAGTTGCTGAAACTTACTGGCTTCCAAATATCGGCTTCGATAAGTCGTTCGGCTTCTTGTTTGAACTTATCCATTTGAGCGAAAGGTAACGATCGGACTTTGCAGTACTTCGGAATTGCGTTCTCCTTAAGATGTAATTGGGCCTGGAATTACTTACAGTGTCCGAGCTTATCCGAAAAAACTCCTTCAAACTTTGCAAGTAGGCTATTTACTATAAATGTGCCGGCTGGGGCTAGGACGTTGATTGCGTTTGCTTGTTGTATGCTCAACCCTGGGACTTCCATCCAGTCCATGCCGAGAATACCGTCGTCTGCTTTGACGTTTGCGACTACAAGTGACAGCTGCTTCTGCGAAATACCCCACTTTACATCAACACTCAGCGTTCCCAATACAGGGATTGCATTTCCTACAAATGCAATTAGTTTACTTGAGTTGCACGGGCAGAGCGTTGGAGCGTTAAGCTGATTATAAATATTTGCTCCTACTAGGTTGTTCAATATGTTTTGCTGTTCGATAAGAGAGGGCGTTGTTATTACCCTAATTTTTTGTTTTTATATTGGTACACTCTTCATATGAACGTATGTGAAGTTTCATTTCAATCTGTCAATTCATTCTTTGTTTACAAGCCATTTAGTATCGATGTGTCACAGTATTTTTTACAATGGAAAATGGAAAAAATCAAGTATCGTGCAGTGATTGAATTTTTATTTTTGGAAGGTTTAAAAGCGAAGGAAATTTATGAAGAAAGTGTATAAGGACTCTTCGCCTTCAATTAGTACAGTAGAAAGGTGGGTTGCTGAATTTAAACGTGGTCGTACAAGCCTTGAAGACGATCCACGTCAAGGACGTCCAAAAACAGCAACAACACCAGAAATCGTAGAAAAAATACAGGATATCGTATTGGAAAATCGTCGAGTGACTGAAAGAGATTTAGTAGAAGCCCTAGGCATCTCATTGGGCAGTGTAAGCAATATTTTGACTGAATTATTGGGTTTCAGAAAGCTGTGTGCACAATGGGTGCCGTATTCGCTAACAATGGAACAAAAACACATTCGAATGCGACTTTCTCAGCAACATTTAGAGCGTTTTCGAAAGGATAAAGTGGATTTTGTGCGTCGATTCATCAGTATGGATGAGACTTGGGTCTATCACCATGATCGTGAATCAAAACAAGAGGCTAAAGAGTGGTGTGAACCTGGTTCTTCGGCTCCGAAACGAGTTCGTGTCCAGAAATCGGCCAAGAAGGTGTTAGCATCAGTTTTTTGGGATGCGAAAAGAATTTTGTTTGTGGATTACTTACAAACTGGCAAAACAATAAATTCAGAATATTATTGTAACCTTTTAGACCAGCTGAAGGAAAAAATTCGTGAAAAAAGACCCGGTTTGCAGAGGAAAAAAATTCTTTTTCATCAGGACAATGCACCGTGTCACAAGAGCCGTGTTTCCAGACCTAAAAAAATTCATGCGTGGAGAGCGGTTTTCATCAAATGATGAAGTCATAACAGCTGTGGAAGTGTATTTTGCAGCCCTTCCAGATTCTCACTTCAGGGATGGAATTCATAAATTGGAATCTCGTTGGAACAAGTGTATTGATGTTCAGGGAGACTATACTGAATAATAAAGTGTATTTCAAACCATAAAATTGTGTTTTTCTTATCGAACCTGTAATATACTTTTAACCCCGGTGTCGTTCTTTTCGTAGTTTGCTCGCGCGCCTCTGGCGGAGAAGGGAAAAAGTACAATTAATTGGGCCGAGGTAGCTTCAGTGGAGACAGGGATGTTTTAAATGGCGAACACTTTTCATTCCTCTTGTATTTTCTTTATTTTCTCATTTCGATTTATCTAGTATCTTATTTCTAATTTCTAATTAATACAATTGTGTTATTACTAACAAGCTACGGGCTTACGCCACTCACGTACAGGGTTGGTTTCCGTTTTTACACGTACCGCCAGCCGGTCCGTTCGTGGATTCGGGTAGTGTTTAGGCGTGCAACCTCGCAGAGCGAGTACCGATTTCACGTACAAGATCAACGTTTCCGTATTTCACGTACTAATTTGACTTTCCGTTCGGTCGGTGTCTCACAGGAATATTTTGTCAACTGGTGTCGAGCAGACGTTATGCACGCCTCGAGCTCTGGCCAGGACTGAATGCTGCTGCTTGCTGCGGCCGTCCTTTTATACCCGAAGGCCGAGAAGCTTTTGAGTGGGGAAAGCTTTTTAGGTGAGCTTTGAAAATTTCCCCTTGGTTGATTACCTCGTAGCGGGTGTCAGTACTAAGCATTCATGTGTCTAGATTAAAAGGTGTACGAACTAAAAGTTCGTTACAAACCGCAAAACTTATTGAACAACCTAGTATTACTGAACAAGTTGCGCCTGAATCGATCTAAAAATTAATCGGGATATTATTAACTGTCAACTTCACAAGGTATTTACCTTTATTCTTGAAAACTGATGGCTCGTTTAAGGCATATATAAAGTCCAGTGAAGCAATAGTTCCTTGGCGATTTGCATTCGCCTGCTTTATTGGTGACATTGATGGTTTACTTTGCTTATGTTTGTTTTTTGCTGCCTGTGAATTACATACTGGAGCAATGTGACCGAAGCGATTGCACTTTTGGCACTGTGCGTTGCGAAATTTGTATTGTATTCGTTGGTGGTGCGTTCCACATCCCGAACACGATTGGAGTTTATCCTGTATTCCTGCGTTTTTCGCGCTAAAACTATCGGCTTTGCCCGCTTTGAGCTGAAATACCTCACTGTTGCTTTTCTTACCAACGACACTAATGACAGCTTGCACTGAATTCATCGCCTCGTGTGCTGTTATTGTTATGACATCTGCTAGGGCTGGGTTAGATTTCTGAAGTGCTTTATTCCTAACCGATTCGTGGGGAGTGTTCAGAACAGAGATGGGCAGACCTATGCCCGCGGGCACTCCAGCTTTTAGAGCTTTGAATATGTACACGAGCAGCTTTCAAGTCGAGAGCGCATCATTCGACCGCCATCCGTCATGCGAGCAGGACTATGCTTCTTTTCGCTTTGCTTTCAGGTACACTGTAAATTTGAAGTCATTTTGCCATGTGACTTCACTTTTACATGACAGGTGACGTCACCAAAATTAACAGTGTAAAAAAGGCCGGAGAGAGCTTTGAAGACCTTTTACACAATCACATTTTGCGACTGTGGTTGCATGCCCATCTCTGATTCAGAACAACTATGTCCCTGATTAATTCGTCGACGAATTCCTTTTTGCAACTTTCGTTAGCACATACGTAATTACACTTACGGGCTAACCCTCGTAATTCAGTTATCCACTCGCCATACGTTTGATCGGGCTGCATTTGCGATTTGAAGAACTTGTATCTTGATGCCAGCACATGCGTTTAAGATTTGAAATGCTCTACTACCGAAAAGTTTCGTAAGTAACTCGAAAGTCTCCGTCCCAATCCATGATAACATGAATGCACGCTTATGCTCCGGGTCCTCTACTTTGTATGCTGCAAAGTGTTGGTCGAGCTGCACTACGAACGCTTCCCACGTGCTTTTACTTTTGTCGAAGGGGGGAAACGGCGGCACTGATGACTGAGTCACTCGATGCTGTACGTCGGAACTGTGATCCGTTTTGGGTTGCATTGGTTGCCTTTGCAGGGATAACTGGAACTCCATCCAACACCTTTGATTCCCTAATAAGTCAACCATAAGCTTTTGCTGCTGTTCGAGTAGCGCTTTCACTGCGGCTTCCATTTTGTTGGTTAGGAACACGTTGCACTTCGCATTAAATTCCTTTTATCCTCATCGCCAGAAATTTGTTGTGTCGTAACTTGATATTTATTCTTTATTTTCTAAAATATAACATGATTAATAATTCAAATAACTTAATGATCTACTAATTAATGCGGAGCAACTCCCAGTTCCGTGCGCACTCGTCGGAGGCTAGCGGACAAGAGAGCGAGATGTAGTGTTGTAAACACTACAACATGCGGCGTTCAAATTTACTTTGCACATGGTAAGCACGCATATGTGTTTTAAATATAATTTTTATCATAATTCTGAAATTAAAAACAATTAAAATGCGCCGTTCAAGTTAACAATAGAAAATTGATGCATTCAAAATATTGATTCTTTTACAAACGTACTCTAATTCAAATACGTAATTGACAGCTGGAAAAGCATGCAATTGACAGCAATTGGCAACAAGTAAGTAAATGTGGAAAATTAGCTGCGGAAACTGCTATTCATCTCCATTCTGCACACACACACACAGACACACACACACACACACACACACAACACCCGTAGGAGTTTGCTTTGCGAATTTGTTCTCCAGCCGGGCGCCTCCCCAGGTGGGGATAGGGGAATGCCCCTCGAAAGAGAGGTACTGGGGAAATAAAATACCCAGGGCGGACCAAAAATCAAAGGACGAAGTGCCAAAGGGCATATTAAGATCGTCGCCAGCGAGATCTTAATTATGGTATGCTGGCTCACGAATGGCACACGGATTGATTAGATTGTTTAGGGCTGACGGACGCTCCATTCCACTACCTGAGTAAGGGAGGGTGACACCTACTGGAAATGGCGAGTGGGTTAATGTAGCGGCCGCCCCCGTCCCGATAAAACCTTGGCAGGCCTCCAAGTACGTTCAAAGCTCGGCACCCCGGTGCACGTGTAGGTACGGATATAATATTCCCGAATTGTGCCGATCCGGCTCTGTGCATGATACCCCATGAAGGATCTTGCCAACCCTCGCATGGCCTCCCTGCTGCAAAGATAACCATGGGATCATAATGGCAACTACACAATACGGGTGGAGATAGCGGCTTGGAGGGGGGACCCAATAGCACGAAATGTTTTTTAGAGGAGACGTAGAGAGCAGATTAGCCACCAAGGAGAATACCAGCGGCAAAGTGAAGAATCTGAAGCGTAAGCTGAAGACGCTTGAGGATACGATTCGGTCATTGAGCGAGTTCGTGTCCAAAAAGATGAACATTCATGCGGAGGTTAAAAAGATGATCGCTAAGGCCATGACCGAGATGGCCGCAGCCATGACGGAGCTAGATAAGACCGAGGCGGAGCTAGAAAAGACTGAGGTGCATGCAGTCGCTAAGCCTGGCCCAATAGCCACAGAGGTGCCTGGAACACCTAGGAACACGACCTCGGCCTTCAGTTGGAAAACCGTGGAGAAGCGGAAAAGATCAGCTGAGGAAGCGAAAGGGCGCGCCCCCAAAACAAGAAAGCGCGAAGGACAGGAAGAGACGCCTATAGTGTCCAGGGGAATGCAGCAAAATGGACAAAAGACGAACAGGAAGATGACGAAGAGGCCCAGGGCGGACGCTATTGTGGTGGGGAAAATAGGCGATACGACATATGCAGAGATCCTGCGTAAAGTGAAGGCTGACCCTAAACTGAAGGAGTTGGAGGATAAAGTCGTCCGCGTGAAGAGAAACCAGAAGGGACAAATGATGTTCGAACTGATGAAGGGGGTGGGCGAGAACAAAGACGCACTCAAGGCTGCGGTAACTGAAGCCCTCGAGGGGACAGCCACAGTGACGGTGCGCACTCACGAGATAAATGTCGTGTGCAAAGACATAGACGAGATCACGACCAAAGAAGAGGTGCTCGAGGCACTGAGGAAACAGCTGGAGATAAATAGCTTGCCGGCGTCCGCAATCAGAAGCTTGCGGCAGGCGTATGGCTGCACGCAATCGGCGGTAATAAGCCTGCCATTTGAGCACGCGAAGAGGATCCTAACAACTGGTAAGGTCAAGATTGGTTGGACCATTTGCAGGGTCAGAGAAGCGACAAGACTCAAATCGTGTGTTCGTTGTTTCGATTACGGACATTTGGCAAAAGACTGCAAGGGAGAGGACAGATCCCAGCGATGCAAAAAGTGCGGAGGAAATGGACACATCGCCAAGAACTGCGATAATACACCGTGCTGCATGATCTGTAGCACTGAGGAGAAGAAGGCGCCCCACATAACAGGGAGCAATAGGTGCCCAAGTTTAGGAGCTCCGTTAAGACAGACGTAACATGAAGTTGTGTAACAAGGCAAAATCTCGTTACACTAGGAATTGTAGTAAAATCAAAATAAACGTTGTAAAAAGTAAAAAGTTGGCAAATCTAAGGAAAAAATGTACTCCACGCAAATCACCGCTGCTAGCACTCGAACCCAGAGCTGCTGGAGCAATTTTGTCCTTCACCGTATAATTCACGATCACAGTTCGAAAGGAAGATATAAGAACTCCACAGTGATCGCTGAAGCCGAGATCCGTCCCGGCCTGAAGCGCGACAATATCCGCCCAGGTCTTCCCGTATTGGCAGAGTATGCGAGTTGAGCCGAAAACCAATAATACCACACCGTGTTGGCAGAGTAAGCGTGCTGAGCCGAAAACCAACTTCCCGCAATCCGTACCGTGTTGGCAGAGTAAGCGTGCTGAGCCGAAAACCAACTCCCCACAATCCGACCGTATTGGCAGAGTAAGCGAGTTGAGCCGAAAACCAATAATACCACACCGTGTTGGCAGAGTAAGCGTGCTGAGCCGAAAACCAACTCCCCACAATCCGACCGTATTGGAAGAGTAAGCGAGTTGAGCCGAAAACCAATAGTACCGTACCGTGTTGGCAGAGTAAGCGTGCTGAGCCGAAAACCAACTTCCCGATCCCATTAGAAACCGCCAGGGAAAGCCCTAAGTTAGACAGTAGCAATCATTTGTATTAGCTGATAGTAGGAAAAAGTGGTAAGTAAGTAGAATTGTACACGATAGGAGAAAGAAAACAATAAATAACATACAAGAGGACACCACCTGTTTATATTCTCCACTACAACTACCCAGGCGAGACAGGCTTGTCTCAGAAATTTATTTTGTACGGGGCCCCGACGAAAAACCCCGTTACAGTTGCTACAATTAAACCTCAATAACTGCGAGGTTGCGCAGGACCTGCTGCGGCAAACAGTGGCGGAAAAGCAAATTGACGTGGCCATCATCTCGGAGCAATACCGTAGAATCGACGGCTGCACATGGGTGGCCGACACTACTGACAAGTGGTCAAGTCCATGGACGTGGAAGTTCTGGTGGAGACACTACGAAACGCCAGCGCACCGGAAGGCACAGCGGAAGAAAGGGCGGGATCAGTCATGAATACGCTGAGGGCCGCATGCGACGTATCGATGCCGAAACGCTTCGTGAACGACCGTAGAAGACCAGTCTACTGGTGGACCGAAGCGATCAGCGAGCTACGCACCAAGTGCCACAAAGCCCGAAGGAGGAGCCAAAGGTCCATCGGCTCAGAGAGGTACGAAGAAGAGCGCCGCAAATACATCGAGGCACGCGGTGAGCTCCGTAACGAGATACACAGAAGCAAAAAACGATGCTTCAAGAACATGTGTGATGAGGCAGATGCAAATCCCTTTGGCAACGCCTACAAGGTAGTAACTTCAAAGCTAAATGGCTCAAGATCACCGGCAGAAAGGTGCCCGATTTTGCTGGAGTTCATCATCAAGACACTGTTCCCACCACAGGATCCAAGATGAACTATTGACACAGCCTCGACTGGAGACACAAACATTCCTGCGGTTACGGTCGAAGAGTTGACGAACGCGTGCAAGAAAGTGGGGGCGAACGAGGCGCCAGGACCCGACGAAATTCCGAACATGGTGTGGAAGAAGGCGATCGAATGCAACCCTGAAATCTTCACTGTGGTGATGCAGACGTGTCTGCAGGAAGGAACGTTCCCGAAAATCTGGAAGCGCCAGAAGCTTGTTCTGCTGCCCAAAGCTGGCAAGCCACCAGGTGACCCATCGGCATATCGTCCAATATGCTTGCTAGATACTGGCGGAAAACTGTTGGAGCGAATAATCCAGAACAGACTGGTAGAAATAACCGAAGGCGAAAGACCGCTCTCGGCAAGTCAATTCGGCTTTCGGAAGGCACGCTCGACGCTAGACGCGTTAAACCTGGTGGTGTCCACCGCCAAAGTGGCCACCGCAGGAAAGAGATGGAAGGGCGGCAGCATCAAATACTGCGCCATAATCACACTGGACGTCAAGAACGCGTTCAATTCGGCTAACTGGGGCCAGATCATGGGAGCGCTGCAGCATATGGGTGTACCGGAATACCTCCTGAGAATAATCGGTGACTACCTCAGCAACAGGGTACTAATTTACGACACTGATTAAGGACCGAAGGAGTACTGGGTTACCGGCGGAGTACCACAAGGCTCCGTGCTGGGCCCAATTCTGTGGAATGTCATGTACGACGCAGTTTTGCGGCTAGCATTGCCCGATGGGGCAAGTTCAGTTGGATTCGCCGACGACCTGGGCATACTGGTGGTGGCCAAGTACTTGGAAGAAGTGCAGATGATCGCGAACCAGAGCGTTGAAATTGTAAGAAAATGGATGGAGTCTGTTGGTCTGTTGCTGGCAGCACACAAGACGGAGGGCCTCCTAGTGAGTAAACGTAAAGTTATGGAGAAGCTTACAGTGACGGTAGGAAATTACGAACTTGAGTCTAAGGAGGAAATACGCTACCTAGGTGTCATTTTGGATAGTAGGCTGAACTTCAAGGCCCACGTGAATTACGCCTGCGAGAAGGCGTCGAAAATGTACACAGCTCTGGCTAGGATGCTGGCAAACACCGGAGGCCCTAGAAGCAGCAGACGAATGCTCCTGGGGAGAGTCGTTACGTCATCGCAACTTTATGGCGCGCAGATCTGGGCAGACGCACTGCAACTGCAAGTATCCAGGAGAAAAATGCAATCGGTGCATCGACGGACCGTCTTGAGAGTGGTCTGCGCATTCAGAACAGTGTCAGGTGACGCGGCATGTGTCATAGCGGGCATGATGCCAATTGATATTGCCGCAGACGAGGCGAAGCGTCTATACACCATCAAGCAGAATGGAACGATTACGCAGGAACGCAAACGAGGAGCATGGACCGAGTCGATGGAAGTCTGGCAAAGCAGATGGGACTCATCACAGAAAGGACGATGGACTCACAGGCTGATTCCAAACATTAAGAAATGGACGACCAGAAAGCACGGAGAGTTGAACTATCACCTGACGCAATTCCTGACAGGCCACGGTGGTTACAGAAGCTACTTGCACCGCTTTGGACACGACGACACACCGCTCTGTCCGACGTGTGGAGAGAATGAAAGCGTAGAGCACGTGGTGTTCAATTGCCCACGGTTCCGAGAGGAGAGGAATGACTTGACGGCAGAGCATAGTCAACGAAATGCTGAAGACAGAAGAGAAATGGAACGTTGTTTGTTCCGTAATCAGACGCATCAACGAGAAATTGCATGAGATTGAAAAGACCCGGAGGGACCATATGGCGCAGAGGCCCTGACCTAATGCCAAGCCGTCCACCGAAGTAATACCTAAAGGCAGTCCCGGTGGACATACGGCTGAATAATGGTGGAAGGTGGTTTTTAGTCAGTAAGAATCTGACACTACTGGTTGCAGGACAAGCATATTGCCCAACAGCCAGTGTCTGATGTAAGATTTTCCACCTTCCGAAAAAAAAAACACCCATACACACACACACACACATATTTGTAGCATATAGTTTAAATTGCTAAACTGCCATTGAATTAGTAGCAATAAAGCCGAGTTTATAGAAGCGAACAGTTTTATTTAACCCGTGTTTTCAAATCAAGCGAATATTATTTTATATTCTGGTGCCGAAACCAGGGACCGCGGGAATTCTTTGTGCGAAAATTGCTTTATTAACTCGTGGCAGAATTACTCCGCGAAGGTTTTGTTTTTACGAAATAAAGCGTTAGTAGAAAATGGAGATACAGACACGTGCTGGTTATCGTAGTCAACTTACAAAAGTTATAAAGGAGGCTACGGAATATTTAAAATCACCTGACTCTAAAAAGATGGACAGCGAGCAGGATTTAGATGCTGCAGACGAGGAGCTCGCCACGTTTTTGCAGCGTGTGTCGCTGGCCACCGAAAATCTTCGAGAACAGTAATATTTCAAGCGTTGACAAATTTAATTATTTGCAAACCGTTTTAGTGGGAAATGCAGCAAAAACGATTGCCGGTTTTACTCCCTCTGCCGAATACTATGATATGGGGTAATCTCTCTCCTAAAAGAGGAATACGGCGACTTTAAAAAATTAATATATCGCGTCATGCAACAACTCATGGCACTGCCATCAGTTCACCATAAAACAGATGCCGTCGGCCTGAGACAGTTATATCCCACCAAAAACATTCTGTAAAAAACTAGCCAAGTCTCGATGGAGCTGCTTGTTTATCTCTAAAAAGTAATGAAATGTAGACAAAGTCGTGCCAAGTCTAAGGTTCCTTACTGCGATTTATTTATTATTATTATTATTATTATAAGCTTTATATACGTTTCAGTACGAGTTTGTCCGGGCGGATTCTCGCAAGTGAATTTTGACCCACTTCTAGTCGTCCAATTAAATTGTAATTTGGCAAATGGGTAGATTTCAGGTGATAATATTTGTTTCTGTATTTTTTTTTGTTTAATTATCCAAATTTTTGTAGTTATCGTAGGATGTTGGTTAAGCAAATTTTTGCATATACTTAGGCATTTCCGGCAGCCAATTTTCAACAAAATCATTAATCTATCATAGTTAAAAAAACGTGATTGCATACATATTGGCGTTTTGGCGGAAATTTCATTTTCAGTACACGCGAGAGAGGGCGCGGGCACATTTTTTGTGTGAGAATAAAAGAAAGATAGAAAAAGTTTAATTGATAAAATAAAATTTCACAATAATCTTACAATAGTCACATATAGTTTACAAATAAATCTCAGAATTTACCTAATTCCACGTTTGACATCGAAATGTCAAATTGACGCGCTGAATTGCAATTAAAGCTTTTTCAGGTTTGTGTATACGGTTTTGAGCTAATTTTGTTCATAATTTTCCGAACATCACCTAATTTCAGGTATTTTGCTAATCATCTCAATGTATGGAAAATCATCATGTAATCTATAATCTACAATCTGTAATCTGTATCATGTAATTCTGGCTCAGTGCGAACGGGGTATTACTTCTGTTGTAACCGCGGCCGGTTTCCACTTGCGGTTGCTCAGCGATGCGAGCCCGCTGTTGTTTTCGAACACTCATTGGTTGAAACGTCACGCCTACGACCGCTCTATATTCGTGCGTTCTCGCAAGGCAAGAATTTATTAGTAGTGAGCTGAAGTACTTATCTGTAAAAGGGACGCGACGTGTGGTTTTTCGTGAATAGTTAAATTATATTGTTTGTGTCCGAGGAGTTAACTTCGTTTCTGGGCGGAGGAGTTAATTTGTTTTGTTTAATATATAGGTACCTATTAAATCACGTGCAAACGGCTTAGTTATAATATCTTGTATGGTCTAGGTAAGCAAGTGTAATGGCTGGGAATAAAGAAACAGCAACGCAAAGAAAGAAAAGGCTCGAGAAAAAGAAGTTAAATCGCAAAGATAAGCTTGTTCAAGAAGCTGAAGATGAAAAGCACCGCAGACTTGAACAGCGGCGTAGTCAGCGGCGACTCAGGGTGGCATGCGCTGCCAGTATCGAGACTGTCAACAAAACTTTTTGGACCTTCTGTGACCGTGTGTGCCGGATTTGTACAAAGAGATGTTATCTTTATCAAGTAATAATTGCACCGCGCAAGCGTCTTGAGCACGTCACTTACTTACCGTTTGAATTGAAAGGAGAGGACTTAGAACTGTGTAAAAGATGCTATAAACACGTTACTGGCTCAAAAATTACGCCGCCTTCAGTGGCTTATTGGAACAATTTAGACCCAGGGGACATTCCGGACGAAATCAGGTTATTGTCACCGGTTGAACAGCGACTTTTGTCTCGGATCATTCCATTTATTAAAATTGTTAAAATGGATGGAATATTTGGGCAATACGGCTGTAAGGGACAAGCTGTTCTCTTCGCTCAAGACATTTTTGAAGTCACCGAACGCCTTCCCAACATGCTGCCGAGGTCGACAAGTAATATTGATATGATACTCGTGACCGAGACCCTTGACAATTTGGATGTTTGTCGTGAGTTCAAAATATGTCGGGTTCGAGTTTATAATGCCTTGAGGTGGCTTATAAAAAACAACCCATTGTACAAAGACGTCGTGATAGATAACAACGTACAAATTAGTCAGAATGTCTTGGTTCGTTTAGCACAGCCACCACTGCCACCACCGCCAGCTAACCAGCAGCCCGCAAATGCTGAAGACCTTCATGGACTGTCAAATGCTGTGGATTACGTGAACATCCATAACGACTGCCGAATTTTGCGTGCTTCGTGGCATCAAGCATATAAATCGATATTTCAGTCAGGTTCTTCTGGCACCCAATGCTGCGCCATGGTGCTAGCCAACATCGTCCGAGCGGCAATGTTGCCACCCGGCAACTGGACTACGAACACGTTGAATGAGAACATGCTAGAGAACATGGAGATGCCTTGTATTCAAAAATACGGATGCTGTGTGCAGAAAACCTACTGGCCCCGGATGTCGACGCGTCCGGCTACCTTGAAGTGCGGCATTTGTCAGTCATTAGGGGCGGGTTTGATATATTCCATTACTCGGCATCGATAAATTATGCCGACGATACAGATTTATTTGGTTGTTTACAAGACTCTGCAAATACGGGTTTTGGATTGACATTGAAGCAGGCTCTTCTAACGCTGTTTGTTGATTACAACGCTGGTGCACTAATCGCTTCAACAAAAACATTAGGAGTGATGAATTATGAGGGAAAGTTTTACTTAACTAACTCCCATTCGTGCGGCCCCAAGGGTGCTACTGCTGCACCTAGCAACGGAAAAGCATGTGTGATCGAATGTGCCTGCATCGATGAGCTAGTACGGCTATGCAAACGTGATACAGGCTCTCGAAATGAACAATTTACCATAAACCACATCGATGTACAAATTCGTGTGACCGTTGAAACTCCGCATCAAACCGCTCTGAACATAAACCGAGCCCAGCAGGAAACAAATAAGAATTATGATGATGATGACAACATTGTTCCCACCCCGATATCAAGAATTTCATGTGCTGTGAACAAATCCCAAACCCAGCTGCAAACATGTGAAAATGATGACCATAATATTGTTCACGTTCCAGTATCGACACCTGAGCATACATCTCACTTGCTAAAGAGTGGGAATCGTGACGATAATATACACATTCCAATTCAAACATCTGTAATGATTTCCATTGATTCTTTGCAGCCTGATGTGGAAGAGGAACTAGAAGTGTCTGAAAACATCAACCAGATAGTTCGAAAGACAAAAGACAATCTAGTCAATGACGCACACGAAGCTAAAGCTGAAGAGTTTGCATGGTTTTACCTTTTTCCATACGGCCGCCACGGATTCAAAGATTGCCGACCGGTCAAAATTACAGCCTTGGATTATTTCCAGCATCGAGTATTAGGACAAGACACAAGATTCCAACGGAATGATTATTTGTTCTATGCTTTATCAATGTTCGAGCTGAACAAAGTAAAGGCTACGATAGCTGCATGTGGGAAAAAAGTAGAAGGCGCCGACGGCGGGAAAGTGGAAGATCTACATTTGTATCTAAAAAATTTGCGTGGATCGGCTGCTTACTGGCGCGTCGCACTAAACGATTTACTGGCGCAAATTCGATGCCTCGGACCACCTACATACTTTCTGACCTTCAGTTGTAATGATCTATATTGGTTGGACATGCGGAAAGCACTACTGATTGCGGACGGTCAACCTAATGATGATCCTCAGTCTCTGAACGTGTACGCTACGCAAAGGCTGGTGGAGCAGCATCCAGTCACCGTAAGCAGACACTTTATGCTTCGCGTGCACGCACTCATGAATTTTCTAAAAAATAATGCCACTGTGTTGGGTGGCCCGCTCAAAGATTTCTGGTGGCGTATTGAATACCAAAATCGGGGCAGCCCCCATTTGCATTGTGTCGTGTGGATTGATGGGCATCCCCCATTTGACAGTGAAAATGGTCTACGGATGCTGGATAAGGTGTGCTCATGTGCAATGCCCCCAGAGACATCTGAGTTACACGAAGTGGTGAAAAAAGTGCAGATACATAGACACTCAACTACCTGCTATAAAAATACTGACGCTACGCACTGTCGATTTGGATACCCAAGGCGAGCCTGTAGCGAGACGCGAGTCGTGGCACACTCTTCAGATGACTTTATAGCAAACAACGGGAGAATGTGCTTATTGAAGAGGCAGCCCGAAGATCAATGGGTGAATAATTACAATCCGACGCTCTTGAAATTATGGCAGGCCAATATGGACATCCAGCCGTGTGGATCGAATGAAGCGATAGCTTTTTATATCGCCAAATATGTATCAAAATCAGAGCCTACACAGTTGGATTCAAGTGTTGCTCTAGCTATACGCCAAATCCAGAGAGAAGAGTCCGATGTCTCTAGAAAACTGTTTAAAGTGTGTATGCGAATCTTGAAGGAAAGACAAGTGTCGGCAAACGAATGCGTTCAACGGCTTTGCCATCTTAACCTCAGAGACAGCTCACGAAAATGCATATTTTTAAATGCGAGGAAGCCGGAACAACGGTATAAGGTCCTAAAATTTGATGGTAATCAGGCCATGGGTTATTTCGCGAACCTTTTCGATAGGTACGAGAAGCGGCCCGCTAACCACCCGGACTATGACTTCGACAACATGTGCTTACTGGAATTTGCCATGAACTTTGAGCCGCATTACACCAAGGGAAACCAGGACGCTGAAGAGAGTGTGGACTGTCACCAGCCACAGATGCAGACAAGACGACGTCTTATCGCCCTCAGTGACAACACGAAAATGGAAGTGAGAAATGTACCGGCCGTAGTTCGAGTTCCATACTTTGTGGGGGCCACTGATCCAGAAAATTATTACTATAGTCTACTGGTGCAATACGTTCCCTACAGAAGTGAGAGAGAACTGCTGGAGGCCTACAATTCAGCACGGGAAGCGTTCCTCGCACGCGAGCCCGAATTGCGGGCAGCCAATGAACGCCTAGAAATTTACAGAGAGCGCGACCGACAGCTAGAAAACGCATTTACACGAATACATGCGTTTGACATACTCCTACAGGAGCTAGACCAAGACCACGTGGAGGAGGATGAGGCGGTTTCAGAAAAACCCATGCCTGAAGATCAGTTTCAGAACGCATGCAGAGCTATGAATATAGGACAACGCGCTGTATTTTCATTCGTCACGCAGAGCATATCCGAGCAGATGAATGGCAGTGACGAACGATTGAAGATTTTTATCACGGGAAACGCAGGGACTGGGAAAACGTTTCTATTTAACATGCTGAAACAACAGATACTCCGCTGTTATGGCAAGCCAGTAGTCAAGGTGTGCGCACTGACTGGAGTTGCAGCGCGCCTAGTAGGAGGCTCCACCTTGCACTCTACGCTTCGGCTGCCGGTACAGAAAGACGGAAGGATAGTGCAAATGCCGCTCCTTAGCGGTAACTATTTGCGAGTTATGAGGCAGCTGTGGCGGGATGTAGAGTTCCTTTTCATCGATGAAATCTCGATGGTGCCGTATGAAATGCTCTGTATGGTGGACTCAAGGCTAAAACAACTAAAAAACAGTGAGCAAATTTTCGGCGGCATTAACATCTGCGTGTTTGGAGATCTGTTGCAATTGCCACCAGTCCGCGGAAATCAAGTGTTCTCCCAACCCGAAAGATTGGTGCCTGCTGTTCACCTGTGGCGCCAGTTTTCCTTAATCGAACTCACTGAAAACATGCCACAGCAAGGTAGTGACATTTTCGTTGACGTTTTGAATGCTTTGCGAATCGGAGAGCTCCCTAAAGAACATTTTGCTGTCCTAATGAGTAAAGTCAATCGCGATACGTCTGGTGACTTCGCAATCGACACAGCGCTCCGCATTTACCCTACAAACGCACAGGTTCAGGCTCATAACGAAGCCGTCTTACAATTGTTTAGATCCATTGGTACGGAAATACATAAAATCCGGTCGCAAGACAGCCTTGTCGACAACATGCGGAAGAATGACACAGTTGATTTGGAGAAGGTCATTCCATCGGATGTTAATAAAACAGGTGGACTGCCGAAAGATCTCTATATATTTGTAGGCGCCAAAGTGATGCTGCGGTCCAACATTGACGGGGCGAAAGGGTTAGTAAACGGAGCCATCGGCCACTTCACGAAGATCATCTGGCCGTGTTTCCGTCGGGCCCAGATGTATGACACCGATATACCTTCCGTCTGTGTTGATTTTGGCAACGATGGTGTGCATGTAATCCAGCCAAAGTCCGTGCAATTTGATGCCAAGTTCAGTCACGGGACGGCCGAGCGACGAATGCTGCCCCTAGTATTGTGCTGGGCATCAACCGTGCACAAGATGCAGGGATGCACTGTTGACCGCGCCGTTGTGTACCTGGGGACCAAGCTTTTTGCGTCAGGACAGGCAGTAGCGCTCAGTAGGGTCCGGTCGCTAGATGGGTTGCGTATTGAAGACCTTGAATGTTCTAGGCTGACCGGCAAACAGCCATGCAATAATGACGCTTTAGAGGAAATGGACAGACTTAGGTCTCTTCCCCGCCCAACTCAGTCTTAGAGCGCTAAATAGTCAATACCTCTAGCTCTACCTATATTGTTTTCATATTCCATAAAAACGCTCTGGTAATAACGATGCTGGCTGTAGAATTCACTCCGACGACATGAGCAGATAAGACGTGACAAGTTATGATAAAACTGAATGAAAACTGGGCAGTATTTATTTATTTTTTTATTATAATAAGCTTTATATACGTTTCAGTACGAGTTTGTATGGGGGGAATCTCGCAAGTGAATTTTGACCTACTTCTAGTCGTCCGATTAAATTGTAATCTGGCAAGTGGGTAGATTTTTGGTGACAATATGTTTCTGTATTTTTTTGTTTTATTACCCAAATTTTCGTAGTTATCGTAGGATTTTGGTTAAGCAAATTTTTGCATATGTTTAGGCGTTTCCGGCAGCCAATTTTCAAAATTGAAATAAATCATTACTCAATGTCTCAATCATAGGTAAAATATCGAGATTGCATACATATAGGTGTTTTGGCGGAAATTTCATTTTCTGTGCACACTTCCTTTTAGCTCAGCTGGTTGGTACATTACACTAGCCTGAATAGTTTTATACAAAAACTCGAGAACACTTGTAGCTAAAGACTTGAAATTTGGCACGATGATACTTCGTTAAAGTGGTAAGATCAAGTTCGCAGTTGAGAAAAATCGGGTAACTCCTTAAGCCTGAATCGTTTTTATACAAAAATGTTGATTTTGTGTATTGAATATTACAATTCGAATTTCTTACGTTAAACATTGTTATATAAGTATTACAATTGATTATTTGCGACAAATTTTGTTTACACGGTTTCTTTCTACACGGTATTAAAATTATAGAAATGGAAGAAAATTCGGAAGTTTTACAGTAGTAAAAGTGGATAGATTTACATAGGGTTTTTTTTTATTTAGAATGAGTGAATGGAAATCTTTCCGCTGCAGTAAATTGTTTTACGTTTTTGTTTGTTGTGGGGGTAGGGGTAGTAACCAACTGTTTTGGTGTTGTGCACTTTGGCCCATGTGTGATATCAAATTAAAGCTCTTGCTGATTAATATTAAATCAAGCAGTCGCGGACAACTAGCCTTAGTTAGATAAAAAAATGAACATGAAGATTTTTACATAGAATGGTATATTTTTCTAGGGTATCACGTAATTGTTTTACCAATTGCTTCTTTACTAGTCATATGCTACACCCGTAGTCCGTACAATGTCCAGCAAAGTTTAGCTTTGGAACTGCTGATCGAAGGATGCTCCCGATCGCGAACCTTCAGTCTTGGCCCTTGGGCTTCTATAGTTCACAAGATGCAGGGTAGTAAAGTGGACTATGTGGCGGTCTATCTGGGTCCAAAATTATTTGCTGCTGAGTGCTGGCCAGGCATACGTCGCCCTTATGATTAGTAGGGTAAGGTCATGGGACAGTCTTCAAATAACAAGCACAAGATTAAGCGGCCAAAAGCTCTACAATACTGAAGCCCTTAAGGAAATGAACCGAATGAGGAATCATGAAAATACCTACGACTAAAAAGGAAGAAATAAAAATAAAATAAAAAAAAATTTTTAGGCACAAGCTTTATATAAGTGTACTAAAAAGGAGAAAACAAGAAAAATATGTAAGTGTAGTAAGGTGATCGGATTGAAGTTGATCAAATACATTTGTATTCACGCTGAATCCGTTGTTACCTATCTACTATAAAGCTTGTCGCTATGCAAATGCTAGAATAGAATCTATACATCTAGAGCAGTGACGGGCAAGCCTATTCTCGCGGGCATTTGAGATTTCAGAGTACGCTATTATGTTCTGTCTATGGTAAGACGTTTTGACGTGAATGGTTTTACGTTTCCCACGCGTTTTACGCGTGTTTTCATAGCGACTCCTGTGTCAGCAGAACGTTTATTTGTGCGAATAGTAATGGACGGAGGGAGTCAACGCACCTATGCGCGTCAATCCGTGGTTGAGCGATTAAAATTACCGGTGTTGGGATACGCGCATCTACATGTTATTCCATTCGGAAAATCGGACCTCACACAAAGTAAACAATTCGAAATGGTGAAACTTGTGCTGACAAGCCAATACAGCAACAAGGGCGTTGAAGTCGTCGCGATCGTCGTCCCTGAAATCTGTCTGGATGTTTTGACTGCGCCTGATCGGGATAGTTTGCAATTAAAACAGTTAAAATTAGCAGATTACAATACAGTCGCTTGTGAGCAAGAAGAGGGATTGAGTGTATTGATAGGCGCTGATTATTATTGGACGGTGGCATCCGGTAACTACAAGAGAGTTACAAATTCGCTGACGGCAGTAGAGACGATCTTTGGTTGGACGATTAAGGGACCCGCCTTGGTAAATGGAGATGTGTCTGAACATGTTTCTCCTCTTTGTAGCGTCACCATTGTGGAAAATATGTGGAGTTTGGAGCTTCTGGGTATTAAAGGCAACAAAAACGAGTTGCACGCTCTCACCTCTGAGATGCAACAATAATACATTCGTAAGTCAGCGACGTAGCGGCCTTGCCATGGAAGAACCCAGGTGCATTAATAGCGGATAACAGAGAGATTGCGCTAACCAGGTTGCTCTTTCTAATACGAAGGCTTTCACGTAAACCTCAAAAACTCTTCGAGTATGACAGAGCGATGAACGAGTTCATTTCAGCCGGTTTTGCTGAGCCGGCGCCCTCCGTTGTTATGAACAATTCTCTCTATTACATGCCTCACCGACCTGTGTACCGGCCAGAGAAGACAACTACGAAGATAAGAATAGTTTTTGATGCTTCCTCCCATGCCGAAGGAGTTCCCTCTTTGAACGAAAGCTTATGGACAGGAACTAATTTGCTTCCTGATGTATTTAAAATATTATTGCGTTTTCGTATGGGCAAAATTGCGATAGCGGCTGATATTGAGAAGGCCTTTTTGCAGATACTCCTAGAAGGAGATGAACGTGATTGCCGTAGATTTTTTTGGGTCACTGACACGTTACAGCTCACCGCAAATTCCCCTATCTTTAGCGAGTTTAGGATGTGTAGGGTAACCTTTGGTGTGACGTGTAGCCCGTTCTTGCTATCAGCGACTATTCAGAAGCATTTAGAAGTGGAAAAGGAAAACTTTCCCGAAACCTGCGTAATTCTACGTGATGACTTGATTCTATATGGATGACTTGCTCGTTAGCATCAACGATGAGATATCCGGCGAACGTTTTCGGAAGGAGGCGACCGAAGTAATGTCTCGGGCTCATATGCACTTAAGGAAATGGCAGTCTAATGACCAGCGGCTCAGTGATTCTACACGCGAGATGGACAATAGTGTACACACGATCCTAGGAGTTCGATGGAATGTATGCAGCGATGACATGTCAATTACGATTGACCCTCTTAAGCTAGGATTTACTGCCACGAAGCGTAATATTTTAAAATTAATTTCAGGCATTTATGACCCATTGGGTTTTCTTTGTCCGATAATCATTAGACTGAAGATTCGTTTCCAGTCTCTTTGGCGTCTGAAGTCGGGTTGAGATGAATAGTTAAGTAGCGAGTTCCTCAAGGAGTGGCATGCATCAGTTGCCGATTTAGAAAACATAGATGAAGAGACTTTACCCAGATGGACACGCTTCTCGACGCATTCGCGGATAAACGAGGTGCATATATTTGCTGATGCCAGCACAAAGGCTTTCGGAGCTGCCGCATTCACAAGAATGGAAGGTCCTAGTGGCGTGGAAGTTCATCTCTTATGTGCTAAAAGCCGTGTGGCACCCTTGAAAGGGTGTAAGGAGGAAGAAATTAGCTTGCTAAAGTTAGAGTTAACAGCTGCTTTGATCGCCGCTAGATTGGCCGCTTATTTCCAGAAGTCCGGCTTACCATTCCAGAGGTGTGTTTTGTGGTCCGATTCCCAGATACCCTTGCATTGGTTACGAGAGGAGGCTCGAAAGTGGAAGCCGTACGTTTTCAACCGCGTAAAGGAAATCCAGGAACTCACCGAGACACATGAGTGGCGATATTGCCCAGGCAAAGACATCCCGCCGACCTACTTACCCGCCGAATATTCGTCAAACAATTCTCAAAATCTGGGCTATGGAGGAGAAGGCCCGATTGGTTGAGTGGAGACGAAGAAGAGTGGCCAGTACAAAAGATATGAGATCCGGAGCCGACTGCCATATTGACATCATTATTAGAAGTAGAAAAGGCTTTTCTTAGCGCTACGGAGTCGCTGCTCTCGTATCAGAACTTCAGTAGCTGGAAGCGTCTTCTACGCATCACCGCTTACGTCATAAGGTTTGTGGATATTCTCAGTCATAAGCGCAAAGCCGAGCAGAATTATTTAACCTCAGCTGAATTAGCGAAGGCGGAAGGTTACTGGTTAAGGTATATTCAACTTTCGCATTTTCCGGCCGAAGTTTTTTCTTTACATCAATTCCCCCCGCTTCGCCTATATTGACTCTTAATCCATTGATGGATGGAGATGGCCTTCTTCGTGTAGGCGGTCGAATGCAATCGCTCAACGAATCCTTGAACGCCGTCCATCCGATCATTTTGCCAAAATCAAATGCATTGAGCAGATTAATAGTAGCAGATACCCACGAAAGAGTTCTGCATAGCGGAGTCAACACAGTGTTTGTATGATTACGGGAAAAATTTTGGTTGCTCAAAGGAAGACAATTAATAAAAGGAGTCGTAAATAATTGTCGCTTTTGTCGGAAAATCAGGGGGCGGCCCGCCGCCCAGCCTTTTGCACCTTTACCGCGAGAACGAATGATAGCCGAAAGGCCGTTTGAGACGACTGGAGTGGACTTTGCCGGTCCACTCTATGTTAGCGGCGACGAAGACCGCAAGGTATATATTTTGTTGTTTACCGGCGCTGTAGTAAGAGCTGTGCACTTGGAGCTAACGTCTAATATTTCGACGGAGAGTTGCATCATAGCCTTCAGGAGGTTTATAGCTCGGAAAGGAGCTCCCTGCATTGTTTATTCTGACAACGCGAAGACTTTTAAGAAGGCAGCGGCGGAACTAAAAGCGGTCTTCGATAGCGAGGAATTCAACGCGTTTTTGAGTAACAATGGAATGGAATGGCGATACAGCGTAGAGCGATCCCCGTGGTGAGGGGGATTTTGGGAAAGATTGATCCAGATCTTAAAGGATATTTTGAAGGTGACGATATGTAAGGCCGAAATCAACAAGGAAGAGCTTTACACCATTTTAACCGAAGCAGAGCATATCGTTAATATCCGGCCTTTAACGTACATTAGTGACGATCCTCTGGACTTAACCCCACTTACTCCTGAAAATTTCTTAATTTGCACCTCTTCGGGGAAAGACCAGCCTAACACCTGAGCTGCAGAAAAGATGGAGAGCCAGCATGAAGAATATTTCGGCACTGTGGAAGCGCTGGAAGCTGGAGTAGTTACGCCTATTGAGGACGGCGCATCACACTAAGTACATCCCGTCCCGAGATATTCAGCTTGGAGATGTCGTATTGGTTTACGATCATGTAACTCCGCGGATTCATTGGCGTTTGGCTAAGGTGGTGACCTGTTTTCCGGGAAGAGACAACAAAATACGAGCCTGTGAAGTACGGTTTGCAGACGGGAAAATTCTACGTCGACCAGTACAATTATTATATCCCTTGGAAGTTCGCCAGCTCGCCCGCCCGGAGGTTGTGGAAAAATTACCACTCGCGGACCAAAACCTACAACAACCGGAATTGAGGCCGAGCCCAGTAAAGCCTCAATTATTGACACTGGAACACGGATTGGAAACATAGCAATGGGCTGGCGTTTGCATCTACTGGTACCTGAGTAAGCAAATTGGCACCTTGCTGAAATGGCTTCCAGGCTAAGGGTGCAGGCGTCTCCGTCCCGATAAAACCTTGGCAGGCCTCAGGAAACGCTCAACGTCTCGTCACCTTTGAATTGGTGGTGTAGGTTGTAACGAATCATAAAGACTCGTTCCACACCCAAAACTTCAACCCACACCCAAAACACCAACCCACACCCAAAACTTCAACCCACACCGAACATTTTCACCAAAACGGTGGCACCCGAACCGTTAAAAAGTTTACTTCTTATAATTCGCGAATAGTAAATGAAGCGAAAGTATAAGAAACCGGAGCCAATCACCAAGTGTGTCTCGCCAGCAGTGGCAGGACCAAGAGTCGTGATAAACAGGCGTAGGCCGTTAGTCAAACGACTATTTTTGATTACACACCGACATTTAACTGGCGTAGGCCGTTACATACCAACATTAGACCGGCGTAGGCCGTCGCACACCGACATTTAACTGGCGTAGGCCGTTACATACCAACAATTTACCGGCGTAGGCCGTCACACACCGACATTTAACTGGCGTAGGCCGTTACATACCAACAATTTACCGGCGTAGGCCGTTGTACACTAACATTAGACCGGCGTAGGCCGTCGCACACCGACGTTAAACCGGCGTAGGCCGTCACACACTAACATTAGATTGGCGTAGGCCGTCGCACACCGATATTAGACCGGCGTAGGCCGTCGCACACTAACAATGAAACAGGCGTAGGCCGTACTTAGAAGAATAAGTTTAGGTTAAGATATTAGTTATAAATAAACATTGATAAAAATAAAACGAAAGCGTGGTATTATTCAACAACCTTGGACAACTCATGAGCCCCGGCACCCCAATACCACTCCGCTCAGCGTAATCTACCCAGGTTGAGGTGAACGGGTGATTACAAGGTTCAGATGGACCATTCCTGATTAGCACCGATCCGGCTCTGAGCGCATGACCCCATAAGGGCTTGCGCCAGCCCTAGCATGGCCTCACTGCGTGCATAGACAACCATGGGATCAAATGGTGACTACACATACGAACGTTGATAACGACCTTGAGGGGGGACCCGAAAGCATGGACACAACAACCACCAACAAAAGCCAAACGGCGACGACCCCGGAAAATGAGACTCCTGAAAAACGTGACTCCCGCTTCCTTGAACTGGGACTGGAAATTAAGTCACTGGTGGAGATGTTAGAAGATGGCAAACGGCGATCCATTCACCACCCGATGATAGACACCATCGAGAACATCAGAAACCTCTATGAACTGGCGGCAATCCAAGTGCGGAATGAGAAGGCAAAAGAGGTGATCAGGGCGACCAACTTCACCCAAACAACACCCGGTCTGGCTCAGCTCCAACCGAAGCCAAAAAGAAAACGGGCGGCGTTAGGAAGCACCCCCGAAACCCCAAACCCGAAGCGGAAGTTAAAACCGGTGGCAAAAAAGAACTGGGCGGAGGTAGCCGGAGTGCAGACTCCCAAAATAACACCCCAGAAAGAAAAACCGGAGAAAGAAGGCTGGACGAAGGTCAACGGCAAGAAGGGTAAAAAGTCGGGGCGAGACCCCCGCAAACCCAAGCCAAGACCGGACGCAATCCTCATAGGGAAAGGGGATGTTTCATATGTGGAACTGCTGACCAGCATCAAAAAGGACCCCAAACTGACCGAAATCGGCAAGGCGGTGTCCAAAATCAGAAGGACACAGAAAGGAGACCTCCTACTCCAATTAAACGAGACAGGAGCAAAAACGGCCGAGTTTCGGCAGAGCATCAGCGACGCCCTGGGCCAACAGGTGATGGTGAAAGCCCTCACTCATCGAGTGCCACTAGAAATAAGAGACATGGATGAGATCACCACGAAAGAAGAGATTAGTGCTGCAATTAAGGCCATATTCGAAGGAGTAGAAGAAGTGCCACCAGAAAAACTCTCACTTCGAAAGGCGTACGGGGGCACCCAGACTGCTGTCTTCAGCCTTCCCGCAGAAGACGCGAAAAAACTCCAAGACGTGGGCAAAATAAAAATTGGATGGACGGTTAACCGCATCCGGGAGAAGACAGAACTCACAAAGTGCTTCTGGTGCCTCGAGTTTGGACACCTGGCCAAACAGTGCCAAAACGAAGAAGACCACTCAAAGCTCTGCAGAAGATGCGGAACAGAGGGGCACATAGCAAAGAACTGCAAGAGCGATCCAACATGCATGTTCTGTAGAAAAGACCCGGCAAAAGATGCAAAACACTGAGCCGGCAGTGGCAAATGTCCAGTGTTCAAAAGAGCATCGGACAAAAAAGCATGAATATAGTCCAAATCAATCTCAACCATTGTCGGACAGCGCATGACATAGTGACAAAAATGGTAAAAGACGAACGGGCGGATGTCGCGCTAATAAGTGAGCCGTACAGAATCCCCGAATCAAGCACATAGATATGCGACAAAACGAAGAAAGCCGCCATATGGACATGCGAAAAACACGCATTCCAAGAAATTGATGGCGATCATGAGCACTTAGTACGGGCTAAAGTGGGTGGCATACAATTTTATAGCTGCTACGCACCACCTAACATAGTATGACGCCGGAAGAATATCTGACGATGCTAAACAACATAGCAGAAGACGCCTCAAGCAGAGAACCCATTGTCATAGGTGGGGACTTCAATGCTTGGGCAACAGATTGGGGAAGCAGGTATACGAATGCTAGGGGCCAAATACTGCTAGAATCCTTCGCTACCCTGGATGTGATAATAGCTAACGAAGGTGATGCACTTACATATCGTAAGGCCGGGATGGGATCCATCATCGACATCACCTTTGTCAGCAGCTCCCTCGAGAATAAAACGAAATGGCGGGTCAGCGAAGAGTATACGCACAGTGACCACCAGGCGGTCAAAATAGAAATCAAATACAAAATGGCAGGACAAGCCCCCAGACTCACGGGGCCAAAATGGAAAGACACACTCTTCGACAAAGAAACGTTTGAATATATGATGGACTCATTTAACCTGAGTACAGGCCACGTAGAAAATCGTGTGAAGCAGCTGATGCATTTCGTGACCACAGCATGTGACGCATCAATGCCCAGACGAACCTCAAGAAGTACAAGACCACCCTGTTACTGGTGGAACGAGGAGATAAAACAATTAAGATCGAAATGTCTACAAGCCCGACGCATAGTTCAAAGATCAAGAAGAAGTCCCGATTTGCAAGAACGGCTCACAACGTTCAAAAATCTAAGACGCGAACTAACAAAAGCGATCAAAAAAAGCAAGACCAAGAGCCTAAAGCGCCTCTGTGATGACGCAGACATAAACCCCTGGGGCACTGCCTACAGAATGGTTATGTCTCAACTGAAAGGGGCGAAGTCCCCACAGTTAAGGTGCGCAAAGATGCTGAAGACGATAGTGGGAACATTGTTCCCACAACGAACAAACACCACAATCGACTTTAGTGCACAACGAACCGATGCAGTCATACCACAGGTGACAGAAGAGGAGCTAGTCAGGGCATGTCATAAAATCGGAGACAAAAAAGCGCCTGGACCCGATGGCATTCCTAACAAAGCACTCAAGGCGGCTGTAATAAAAAGACCGGACCTGTTCATTGAAGTAATGCAACAGTGTCTCGACGATGGCCAATTTCCGGAACAATGGAAGATGCAGCATCTGGTTTTGCTACCGAAAGGGAAAAAACCCCCTGGTGACCCCACATCATATCGCCCAATATGCTTACTGGACACCGCCGGAAATATTCTGGAACGAATTATATACAACCGACTACTCGCAACTGCAGAAGAGAAGAGGGCTCTCTCCGATGCGCAGTTTGGCTTTAGAAAGGGGCGCTCTACGGTAGACGCCATAAAAGTAGTCGTAGACACAGCAGCTGCCGCCATAGAGGGCGTTAGATGGAGAGGGGGAAAGAAAGAATACTGTGCAGTCGTGACACTGGACATAAAGAACGCCTTTAACACCGCAAATTGGTCACAAATAAAGAAGTCACTTGCCAGAATGGACGCTCCGTGCTATCTGAGAAGAATGATCGCAAGCTACCTCTCGGATGGGAAACTTCGGTATGATAGCGAAGAAGGGGTGAAATACTACGGTGTTTCAGCCGGAGTGCCGCAGGGCTCTGTCTTAGGCCCACTCCTGTGGAACATCATGTATGATGGTGTTCTCAGATTGTCACTGCCGCCAGGAGTAAAAATCGTTGGCTTCGCTGATGATATTGCCATTGTCATCGTAGGGAAATATATATCAGAAATAGAAGCAGTCGCGAACGGAACAATTTCGCAAGTCAAGAAATGGCTTGAGACTGCTGGTCTAGAGCTGGCAGAGCACAAAACGGAAGCAGTCCTAATTACGGGTCGTAAATCACTGGAGTATATGCAAATAGTAGTTGGCAACCAAATAATCACCTCGAAAGACTCGATCAAATATCTTTAGCTTTCGCGGGTTAAGGATAAATATAAACACGCTAAATAACTAATAAGAATTTATTGAATAATGAACACAGTTTATCGCCCGATAATATGCCAAGTATTGGTATATTGAAAACTTCGATTTTTATTCGCACGTCCGCTCGCGTTGAGAATTTCAGATCGACTGACTATGGAAAGAGCTGATGACGTTTTTTGCAGATCCGTTTTGTGTTCCTTTTAGGGGGAACAAGTTCGAACTTGTCCCTTTGTTGCCGGGCCATGTGTTCGGTGCATTTTATTTTGTTGTCAAGTGCTTATGGATTTGCCAGATTTTTCTGCGCGTTAAATTATTTCTGTTGTCTGGTCCGCCACAGCAGCCCCCTCTAAGTGATTTTCGGGTTGTAAATCACTGATACCTTGCTGGAAAACGTACGGTGCGCCCGGATCTCGTCTGCTGAACTTCTGGGTATGTTGTCGTTGGTTCGCTGATGTTTTCGTTCGCTGTAAAGGCTGGCTTGATGCGGTCGATGCTGATCGTCGTCTTTTTTCCTTTGTAGTCTATGACAAAATATTTAGGACCATGTTTGATGACTCTGAAAGGGCCGTCGTATGGTGGTGTGAGCGGTGGTTTGACTTTGTCATTTCGAACGAAAATATGTGTGCAATCAGTAAGCACTTTATGCACAAAGGGTTTCTCGCTTACGTGATGAGCGGTTTCCGTCGGTCGAAGTTGTTGCATGTGCGAGCGAAAAGACGTGATGAACTCTGTTTCGTTGTTCGGCTTGGGTTGACTGGCGATGTTGTCGAATAACTCTCCAGGAAGCTTGAGAGTTTGCCCGTATAGCATCTCTGCTGGTGATGCACCGATGTCTTCTTTATGGGCGGTACGAAGTCCCAGAAGAACTGTTGGTAGCGTTTTCACCCAAGATGCTGTTTGCTGGCACATGATGGCGGCCTTAACTGTTCGATGCCATCTTTCGATAATGCCGTTGCTTTGAGGATGATAGCTGGTCGTGCGATGCAGCTTACTGCTGATTACTTCTGCGAGTTGAGCGTAAAGGTACGATTCGAATTGTCCTCCTTGATCGGTTGTAATTCGGGATGGACAACCGAAACGTGCTATCCACGTTTCGACGAATGTTTTGGCGACTGTTTCGGCGGTTTGGTCGCGCATTGGTGCGGCCTCTGTCCAACGACTGAACCTGTCGATTATAGTTAGAACGTACCTGAATTCTCCTGATGGTGGCATGGGACCGACGATGTCCAAGTTGACGTGAGTGAATCGTTCGTTGGGGATCACATACCTTTCCAGCGGTGCTCTGGTGTGTCGCTGTACTTTTGATTTCTGGCACGCGATGCAATTTTGAACGAATTGTTTTATGCTCTTCCGAATATTTGGCCATATGAACCTCTCGCTGATTAATTTAGTTGTCGCCCGCACTCCAGGATGAGATAGACGGTGGAAGTGTTCGAAAACGTTGCGGCGATATCCTTGCGGTATGAACGGTCGAATTCTCCCGGTCGAGATGTCGCAGGATATTGTTGCCTGTGATTGCGGTAACTTCAACTCTTTGATGTCTAGTGCCGAATTTGATTTTGCCGATTTGAGTTCGTCGTCGTGCTGTTGTTGTTTTGCGATCTGGTCGTAATTGATCTCGGATGAGACGCTGTTGGTTTCAATGCGGGACAGAAAATCCACGATGATGTTATCTTTCCCGGAGACGTGTCTGATGTCTGTCGTGAATTGGCCGATAAAGTCCAGATGTCGAGCTTGCCGCGGTGAGGCTTTATCCTGCCTTTGACGAAACGCGAACGTTAGAGGTTTGTGGTCCGTCAGAAGGGTGAAATTCCGCGCTTCGAGCATATGCCGAAAATGCTTCACACTTTGATACGCTGCTAACAATTCTCGGTCGTACGTGCTGTACCGCCGTTGGGTGTCGGTTAGGCGCTTGGAGTAGAAACCGAGCGGTTGCATATTGTTGTTGACCACCTGGTGTAACGCGGCTCCAACCGCGGTGTCGGAGGCATCTACCTGAAGGACGAGTGTCGCATCTGGTGCTGGGTGAGAGAGCAGCACGGCTGTTTCCAGTTCCTTTTTGCATCTTTCGAACGCGTTGATGCTGTCGTCGGTCCACTCCAGGACGGTGTTATCGTTCTTCCGGTTTCCTTTGATGAGTTGTTGAAGTGTCGACTGATTGCTGACGGCGCTGGGCAGAAATCGACGGTAGAAATTTAATGTTGCGATAAATCGACGTAAATCTTTTGCGATGGTTGGTCGTTTGTATTCGATTAACGCCTGGACTTTTGATGGGAGCGGAGCAACTCCGTCCTTGCTGACGCGATGGCCCAAGAAATCGATTTCGTTACGACCGAATTCGCATTTCGAAACGTTGATTACGATGCCGTATTTGCGGAACCTGTTAAAAATTTCTCGCAGGTGTTCGAGGTGTTCGTTTTCGTTTTTGGATGCGATGGTGACGTCGTCGATGTATGCGTAGGCGAAGTTTAGTCCCCGTAACACTTCATCCATGAAACGCTGGAAGGTTTGACCCGCGTTACAGAGCCCAAATGTCATTCGCGTAAATTCGAACAACCCGAAAGGTGTTGTTATCGCTGTCTTTGGGATATCAGATGGCTCGATTGGGATCTGATGATATGCTTTGGTCAAGTCGATTTTAGAAAAAATGGTTTTCCCGTAAAATATGTGCGTGAAGTCGTGGATATGAGGGACCGGGTATCGATCTGGTACGGTGATCGAATTAAGTCGGCGATAGTCACCGCATGGGCGCCAGGATCCATCCTGTTTCCGGACAAGGTGCAAGGGGCTCGCCCAGTTACTGTCGGATGGTCTGCAAACTCCCGCTTCCATCAACTGTCGAAACTCTTCCTTCGCGATGGAGAGTTTATCGGGCGCTAGTCGTCGGGGTCGTTCGGCTACTGGCTGTCCTTTAGTTACGATATGATGTGTAACTTTGGTATGTTTGAAATCGTCGGTCGATGAAGGTTTCGTGAGATCGATGTATTCTCTCAACAGTGTTGCGTAGGGTTCGTTGTAATTGATCGTGGAGATTCGTTCGTAAGTGACCTGCAATATTTCGGTAGGCGTTGATAAATTTGTTTGTTCGTCAATTAAGCGCCGCTTCCTTAGGTCGACTAAAAGTCCAAAATGTTTAAGAAAATCGGCACCGATGATGGCCTTTGTGACGTCAGCGATGATGAAGGGCCAAACGAATTTACGTCGTAGTCCCAAGTCCAGTTTGAGTTTTTTTCCCCGAAAATGGGTATTTTTGTGCCGTTTGCGGCAAAAAGTTGACATCTGGTTTCGTTTGCTGATTTTAATCGTCGTTTTTCGATGTTCGTTGGGGGGGTGATTGACATGTCAGCCCCCGTGTCGATTAAGAACCGAGTATTTGAGAGAACGTCTGTTATAAATAGTCGGCTTGAGTTTGATGTTCCGATTTCATCCGCGACTAGTGATAAAATCGGAGAATTACTTAGTTTTTTTGCACGTTGCAGGGTTCGCGGCATTTTTTCGCGTCTTTGCCGTAGGTGCGATGATACCAGCAACGGCCGTCGTTTTCGTCGGCCGGTTGTCGTACGGGTGTCGAGGTTCGCCGGGGGGTCGGAATCCGTTCACTGGGTCGACTGCGTCGGTCGGCACTACGTTCGCGTCGTAGCTGGCTCACTTCGTGGTTTAATTGCTCGAGTTGCGCGGTAATTTTGGCAAATGCGTCACTGTACCGTTTTTCGAAATTGTTCGCGCCACTTTTGGTGATGACGTCAGCTTGGAACGTGGGCGGTTGCGGTCTGTCGCTGGTTTCGACACGCACTCCGAACGATTCACTAACGCGGAATGTCTCCATCACGTTGTCGGCCAACTGAGCGAGGTCGTTAAGTGTTGCGGAACTCGTTGCCAGACACGTTTGCACTTGCGTTGGCAGTCGATTTAACCACAGGGCTTTCACGAGTTTTTCGTCCTGGTTTTCTCCTCCGATTCGGCGTAACTCGTTGAGGAGGTGTGAGGGTTTTTTGTCCCCGAGCTGTAAACCCGAAACGAATTGTTGCGTGCGGCGTTGCTCGCTTTCCGCGAAGTTTCGTATAACTGCACTTTTAATGGCATCGTACTTGCCATTAGCGGGCGGGTTACGTATGATGCCGTAAATCTGTTGCAGGAGATTTGCGTCAAGCGCGGCGACGACAGTGCTAAATTTGGTCGCGTCGCTTTTGATGCGATTGACTTGGAACCAATGGTCGACTTGCAAAAACCACAGCTCAATGTTTTCACGTACGATTGGTGGCCATGGAAGTCGAACGGCGATTGCGACGTCAGCCTCTAACGCGGGCGGGTCGGCGAGCGGATCGATTGCCGGGTCTGCGCCGGGAGGATCAGCCTGACTCATGTTTCACGTTTCGTTATTTGTTCGTTTGTTTCGATTAAATCGCAGCGCGCGGTTGTTTTAATTGCTTGTCGTGTGAATTGTATGGCACTCGCGATATATTAATTGTCGTTTTAATCGTCGGCGTTCGAAAAAGGGCGTAAACCGAGTCGCAGTTCTCGGATCACGTCGGGGTCACCACTTTAGCTTTCGCGGGTTAAGGATAAATATAAACACGCTAAATAACTAATAAGAATTTATTGAATAATGAACACAGTTTATCGCCCGATAATATGCCAAGTATTGGTATTTTTTATTCGCACGTCCGCTCGCGTTGAGAATTTCAGATCGACTGACTATGGAAAGAGCTGATGACGTTTTTTGCAGATCCGTTTTGTTTTCCTTTTAGGGGGAACAAGTTCGAACTTGTCCCTTTGTTGCCGGGCCATGTGTTCGGTGCATTTTATTTTGTTGTCAAGTGCTTATGGATTTGCCAGATTTTTCTGCGCGTTAAATTATTTCTGTTGTCTGGTCCGCCACATATCTAGGGGTCATGATCGACAACAGACTCCAGTTCAAGTCCCACGTCGAATACGTTAAAAACAAGGCAGCATCAATGCAGGCAGCACTATCCAGAATACTGCCAAACATAGGGGGACCCAAATACAATAGGAGAATCCTGCTCTCGAGAGTAGTTAGCTCAGTACTGCTCTACGCCGCCCCAATCTGGGCATCAGCATTGACGACAAAAGCAATCAGGAGAAATCTTTCAACCACTTACAGGCTCAGCGCACTGAGAACAATAAGTGGCTTTAGGACGATATCAGACGACGCGGCATTAGTCATAGCCGGGATGATTCCAGTGGATATTCTGGCTGACGAAATGTGGAGGATCTACAACAGAAGATCCCCAGACAAATGCGAGAACAAACGCATCAAAAAAGAAGAAAGAGCAACATCGATAGTCAAATGGCAGACACGATGGGAGACCACAACAAAAGGCCGATGGACGCATAAACTAATACCGACCATTGAGACATGGGTGAATCGAAACCACGGGGGCTTTAGTTACCAGCTCACTCAGTTCCTTTCTGGTCATGGGGGGTATCGAAAATACCTCCACAAGTTCAAACACGAAAATTCTGGGGTTTGTCCAACCTGCCCAGAACAAGACGAAGACGCCGAACATGCAATTTTCCATTGCATTCGTTTCGCAGGGTGGAGAGTAGACATCCCCCCAACTGTGAGTCTCCTAGTAAGTTATATGCTCGATACGGACGAGGGGTGGCAAAACACCCTCAATTTTGTTACAAAAGTTCAGAAGATCCGCATAGCGGAAAAAGAAAGAAGAGAAAGAGAAACAACGGAGAGGCAAGCATAAAAAGCTAACCAGCCCCGCGAAGTAATACCTAACGGCAGTTCCGCGGGGAGAGTGGTAGAAGAGTGTGCAAGGGTGTGGTTTAGTACGTAGGCGCCTTCCCTGCCGGCGAATCGTGCATGCCAGTGCAACATTATTGGTATCTTTGGAAGATTCCACATCCTGGCAATAGCCAAAAAAAAAAAATTAGGGTGTGTTCAGGGACTGAACAGTGAACACTAACACAAAAATTAATAAATAATACCTAAAACACACTGAATTTATGAAATAATTATCACTTGAAATCTAACAACAATTTAATATAAACAAACATTACTCCATTAAAAAGTTAATAAAATTTTAATTTTAAAAACCCTACCGCCGCCAATGACCACTTAACTGTTCCACGTTTGGACAGAATTTTGGCCAGCAGCAGATAGCAGGTCGTAATTTCGTAATGAGAAGTATGTGATACAATTTTACAATGCGTCATATTGTTTTGATTTACACTCGACGAGCAATTCATGAAGGTGACGATCACCATGGAAACCATGGTAAACAAAAAAGATCGTCAACCCTAAAGTAATTAAGTTTGTTGCCGCTCGAGGTAAACAAAACAAATAAACACATGACACCACCGTAAACAACGATCACCATGCGGCATGCACGTACCGGCTCAGCCATGTGCTAAGCCGAGGTCAAGTTTCGGTTGGCATGTGTTAACTGTACTCCCTTACGGGATAATTTTGAAATTATATTGAAGTAGAATGAGAGACTGCAGGCCAGTCAGTTGCAGTGAATTTGTCGCACCCACCAGACGTTGCAAAATTTTGTGGTACATTTAAAATCTTAATAGTAATAAAAGTTTAATTTCTTGCACTCATCCCAAACACGCGTTTTATTTCGTGTTATTTTTTTGGTTCTGTCTAAAAACAATTAGGCATTTAACATTGGCGCCCGAGCAGGGACCTGAGTGCAATTGACAATTTAAATGATTTTAGTGGTCTTCATAAAAAATAGAGAATAGCGACTGGTGTATCGGTAACGCGAGTTTTGGTTACTATCTGCAACTCAGTTGGAATTGGTTTACACGTGCAAATCGTGATTTTTTAACTTATATTTCGAATTGGCTTTACACGTGCACATCGTTATTTTAATTTTATATTGGCATTGGTCGTGCGCGTGCATAGCGGTATTTTAATAAACCCGTTGAATATTCAGTGTCCAATATACAATCAATAGTGCACCATGACTCTTCCTCTCGCTATTGAAGATGTGAAAAAGACAGTAAGTAATTTGCGCCAGCAGCGCGGTACAGTTACCATGCAGCAAACCAAAATGAAATCGTACATTGAAACTCCAAATAGAGTCATGGGACTTGCGGAATTAGAAACCCGGTTATCATTGCTAGAAGGTTATCTGGTGCGATTCAATGATATTCAAGCGAAATTAGAATGTGAGGATCCGGAGGAAAAAGAAAGTGATAAACGGGACCTTTTTGAAGAGACTTACATTGCGATAAAAGATAAGCTTCTTTCACGAATTGAGGAAAAACGTCCGCGGAATTCAATATCATTTAATGACACTTCGTTCGCAGTGCAAGGCGCAGCCGCCACTCCAGCCCCACTACCCAGTGTTAGCCTCCCTAAATTGCACATCAAAAAATTTTCGGGCAATTATGTTGACTGGCCAGATTTTAACGCTTCCTTTAAAACACTCGTTGAAGGCAATGAGCAACTATCTAGTGTTGAAAAATTAGTGTATTTGCGCGGAGTATTAGAGGACAGTCCGTTGCAAGTAATTAGCAATATCGAATTGGACAATAACGGTTTCGATACCGCGTATGATCTTTTAAAATCTCGCTACGAAAACAAAAAATTAACGTTCCATAGCCACATAAAGGCTATATTCGATCTCAAGCCGGTTGAAAAGGGTTCTGTTGCCGAACTTAGAATTTTCACTGATACAGTTAAGGCACATATGCGAGCATTAAAGGCACGTGGCAATGACGTTGAAATTTTAGATGGGTTACTTCTGCAAGTACTCCGCGAAAAGTTGGATGCAGTAACTAATATGAAATGGGAAGAAGAATCTTCATTGGATACACTTCCTGCCTGGCATGAATTTTCAGAATTTTTAGATAAGCGATGTCAAACATTGGAAAACACAGAACACACCAAACGTGCTTCGACATCTCATACAGCAAAGCACCATAATCAGGTTCAGGGAAAATCGACCCGTACCTCTCGCCTCCGCAAAACATCCCTAGCGACCGCTAAGGCTCCTCTAAGCTGCAAATTATGTGGAAACGGTGATCATGGTATAGCGAGCTGCAGTTCATTCATCGAATTGAGTCCTCTTGATAGGTATACCGAAATAAAACGCTTAAACTTGTGCATAAATTGTTTCAGAGGTGGACACTCGACAGGACGTTGCCGCTCCAATAGATGCCGCTACTGTAATTTTAAGCATAATACGATGCTTCACAGACACACTACTCAAAATGAGGCGCCTTCAAGTGCACCTAGTCAATGCAACAACTCTAATTCTGAATCCCCAGTCATGGCTTCTCAAATTAATGAATCATCGGAAGTGCCCCCAGCTGCGGTACAAACATCAACTGTTGTTCTTACTACCGCAGTAATAAAGGTACGTAACCATAATGGTGAATTCATCCCATCCCGTGCGTTATTGCATTCCGGCTCAACGCTTCACTTCATCACAGAGCGATTGGCGCAACAGCTTCGGCTCAAGAGGACCAAGGCTTGCCTTGATGTGGTTGGTATAGGTTCCAATATAACTAGCATTAATCACAAAACTAACGTTGTAATCAAATCTCGAACAAATGATTTTAGTACCTCGTTTGAAGCATTGATCATTCCAAAAATCATAAACAATCAACCGGCTAATACTCTGCATGTAAAGGAATGGAAAATCCCTGGTAATATCAAGTTGGCTGATCCTCAATTTAGTGTATCTCAGTCTGTTAACATGCTAATCGGAGCAGGCATTTTCTTCGAACTCCTAGCTGTGGGACAAATTCGTCTCGGTGACAACCTTCCGATCCTTCAAAAAACTCTATTGGGATGGATAGTATCTGGTGGGGCAGGTGCAATACCAAGCACCTGTGCAGTTGCCACAACATCGCTGGAAGAAGTCGACAATAACTTGGAAAAATTGGTGCAAAACTTTTGGGAGATGGAAAATTGCAAGCCCTCAACACCCATTCATTCCAGTGAAAACTCCTGCGTCGAACATTTCTTGGAACATGTATTGAGGGATAACAATGGTAGGTTTCATGTTCGACTCCCATTCCACAAAAATTCTGATTTGTTGGGAGCCTCATTGGACATCGCAACAAAGCGATTTCTTATTTTAGAGCGAAAGCTGCAGCGAAATTCCAATTTACAAGCCGAATATTCAAAATTCATACGCGAGTACTTGCAATTAGGACACATGGAAGAAGTTGCAATGTCCGCGATTCCTGCTAAACATTATTTGTTGCCGCATCACTGTGTCTTGAAGCCGGACAGTAGCAGTACAAAACTTAGGGTAGTCTTCGACGCCTCATGTAAGACTAGCTCAGGCTACTCGCTCAACGACCTTCTCATGGTTGGCCCAACGGTGTAAGAGGACTTGTTCAGCATTCTCGTACGCTTTCGTTCACACAAGTACGCTCTAACAGCCGATATTACTAAGATGTATCGACAGGTTCGCATGCAACATCCTGACAGTAATTTTCAGTACATCTTGTGGCGGGAATCTCCAGATGCTCCTCTCAAGGCATTCCGATTATTGACGGTCACATATGGAACTGGTCCCGCTTCGTTTCTTGCGACTGAATGTCTTAATCACCTCGCTCGATTGGAAACTTTGAACTACCCTCTTGGAGCTAACACTGTGCAGAGAGACTTCTACGTCGACGACATGGCAGAGCATATTTTAAGAAATCTTCACTGGGCGGCACTATGGTTAATTAGTTAAATTCCCAGATTTCACCTTAGCTTTTATATTACATATTTATTACATATTTATTACATATTTATTACATATATATTACTTATTTATTACATATATATTACATATTTATTTTCACTCCAAAAAAAATTTAAACTACAGTTTCTTTTGAAAAAAATTTTTTTGCTGAAATCTTGGTCTCTGTAGAGTTCTTCATTGGGCAGTTTTCGCCTCCGATCTTTAGCAAGTAAAAATTTTGCTGCAGCTGGCCTAGGATCAAAAAACGCAGTACCTTCTCCATTTTAGGCTATATACATCCTTGAGTTCATCGTCTTCCTGCTGTAGGACGATTGTTTGTTGCTTTGTAGAATGGTGTGAATGGAAACTGCTCTTTCAGGTGCAGAGCTGTGGGGTGTCAAGCACATGAATGCCTGCACAAACACATTTTGCACGAAAAATAGTTGTGGTTTGTACATATAGGGTATAAAAAGCGAGTTACGCCTATACCTATTACTTAGTACGTACACTTCTATTTAAGTGAAAACTAAATTTGAATATTAGAAAACTCCTTGGGGTGTCTTTTTATAAAACAATAAAGAGCGAGAGACACAAATATATCGTACAATATTCGTACCTATTCCCTTGTTTACGCAAAGTGAATGTGTTCATTTACAAATAAAACAATGGTAAATTTTTCCCTAAAAAACCCGAATAATAGTAGTTCAGAAAAAACTGAAACAGTGCTTTTTTAAAATTTATAAAATTACTATAAGTATTTACCGAACACTCAAAAATATCATAAATTCATTACAAAACCAAAATTACACGCTTAAATTATTTCCGTTCAATAAAATACTCACATATATTTTAAACTTTGATTTCACTCACAATAACACTTAGCTTAAAGACCGATATTGTGTTTGCAAAAATTTGTCGCAGACTAAAAATTTTATTCTGTAACTACGCATGGAATTGTTGCTGTTGCATCGCAATATGAAAATTGTGGGAACTTAGGAAGTATGTACTATGCCGATTCTTAACGGCCCGGGCGATCGCAGACATGCCAGTAGTCATAATTCTTAGAGAAAAATAGGTCAATATTCAATGAAAAGCAATGTGCGCCAGACACGGTTAGAAATACTTTTCTTACCGGTAAGAATAACATGTGCCAGACCGCTTTTGAAGGAATTTTCCTAGCTTAAAGGACCTGTGGGCTGCGGTTTTTTTTGATATGCATGGTTGCGGTATTTAGTGTGGGGAAGATCGTCGTGGTTTTTTATTGCTTTGGTGGAATTTATTGTGTCTGAGCGAATCTTTGTCAAGGGGTCGTGGCACATCAATAACAATAAACAACAACTGACAAGATCAAAGAACCCCCTTCATAAGATACGACACTCTTTTTAAAAATACTTGCAAACATATTTTAACCAAAGCAGCATTAGTTTGGCAAGTCAGAACTTTAATTGTGAAAAAGAGGCCTTAACTCTCCAAAAAGACGGCCCGATATGCCGCGGCAAGTGCCGACTTGACTATAATATTTTATTGCTGGGTCTACTGGATATACAAACTTTTGTGATTTTTTCTGCCCCTTTCATGCGATACTGCTCTAGCTATAAACTGGTGGCACAATTTTATTAAAGGATTTACCTAACTTTTTCTAATTTTTGGCACCGGCACTAATACATGCCACTAGGCGGCACATGTTCGTCACTACGCGGCACAAGTGCCGCCTAGTTTATATGTTAAAATATGCTCTGCGACATGCTCACAGGCGCCGATTGTCTCCAAAGGCTTAAGCAAATTCAGAATGAAGTCGATTGTTTATTAAAATCTGGTGGTTTCGAGTTAGCAAAGTGGTGTTCAAACAATACGGAGATGCTCGAATCCCCTCAAAATGCTAAATTGGAAAAACACATCAAATTATCGGCAGATGATGTAATCAAGACATTGGGCATGATCTGGCAGCCGCAGGCTGATTTGTTCCGCTTCACGCACCAAGACTCGATAAATACTACTACCATTACTAAACGTACTGTCCTATCAGCAATCGGTAAATTATTTGATCCTTTGGGCCTATTAAATCCCATTACCGTAAAGGCCAAGGTTTTCCTGCAGGAGCTGTGGAGTTTAAAGTTAGCTTGGGATGAGTCATTACCTCAAGATTTACATCATTACTGGACATCATTTTACAAACAATTCAGCCAGATTGAAACCATACGGATTCCTCGATACATTTTTTCGTCCTCCGCTCCTATCGAGCTGCATTGTTTCGCCGACGCTAGCAGCAAAGCATACGGTGCCTGTGTATATATACGATGCCTCAATAATAATGACATTCGCTGTCACTTGCTTACAGCAAAATCTAGAGTAGCACCTGTTAACAAGGTGTTATCTATTCCCCGATTGGAACTTTGTGCCGCCGTCTTAGCGGCCGAACTTACTTCTAGGATATACAATATTTTTAATTCACGAATTAACAAAGGTATACTGCTGGTCGGACTCTTCCATTACACTCTCATGGATATCATCATCACCTGCCAAGTGGGGAGTGTCGTCAGCAATCGCGTTTCAAAAATCCAGGAGCTAACAGAGGACTTCGAGTGGAAGCATGTGTCCTCAGAAGACAATCCTGCTGATGTTATCAGTAGAGGAGCCACCCCCTCAGAGCTACTAGAGCGTCCTGAATGGTTTAATGGGCCAAGATTTCTGCGTCTTCCTGATCAGCTTTGGCCTCCTACAAAATTTAAGATAGAATTGGAACTTCCGGAGCGAAAAAAGGCAAGCACGTTTTTGATATCGTCGTCTTCTATGGATTTGGTTGAGACATCAAAATTTATCAATTCCTACAATAAGTTAATTAACACTTTTGCTTACATGCTGCGTTTTTGTAATAATACAAGACATAACTCCAACATCAAAGCCGGTCCGCTAACTGCCCTGGAATTCGAACTTGCCTTAAAGACTGTAATTCGGCTTATCCAGAAGCAATACTTATCAGAAGACTACTCCCGACTTAAGGCAAAAAAAAGAGTAAATAAACAATCTCGACCCATTTATGGACAAGGATGGATTAATACGTGTTGGTGGTCGCCTACAAAACGCTGAACTCGCGTATAACGCAAAACACCCTATAGTCTTACCAAAATCTAAGTTCACGAAGACTCTCATTATGCATTACCATTTGAAATTCCTTCATGCTGGTTGTCAGACACTCCTGGCCATATTACGTAACAAATTTTGGCCTTTTGGCGGCAGAAATGTTGTAAAACAAACAATTCGAACTTGTATTCGGTGTTTTCGAATGCGCCCAAAGGTAATGGAGCAAATTATGGGACAGCTTCCCAAGTGCATCCAAGTCCGGTATTTTTTCATACAGGAATAGATTTCTGTGGACCCTTTTACATAAAGTCACCTGTTCACAACAGACCGGCGTATAAGGCTTATATTTGCCTGTTTATTTGTTTATCGGTCAAGGCGGTTCATCTGGAAGTAGCCGATGGTTTGAGCACTGAAGCCTTTTTATCCGTTCTGCGAAAATTCATCGCCCGTCGTCCTCACATATCGCGAATTTACTCCGACAACGCAACAAATTTCACTGGAGGATCTCGAGTGCTCAAGGAACTTAAGGAATTGTTTCTATCCCAGCATCATTGTGAA